>VCCN01005116.1:4600780-4612198 GCA_006491835.1 Architeuthis dux | reverse complement strand
GTATCAATTTAGCATAAACTTACATTGTAAATTGAACCACCATATCCCACTAAAATATTATTATGGGGGGTTGAAGAAACAAATTCTTTCTATACATAATAATGAGTAAATGTTGAAATGTTCATCCTTCTAGCTCCATTGGTGTGGCATGTACGCTTGATACATAGCCAGCCAGCTGCCATCCAACCGGACCGCCTTGAAAACAGAAGAAACCTATTTTGACAGTTTTGGTGACAGTTCTGGTGACAGTTTTGATTGACGCTTTATTAATATTACTAATACGGCCACATTGCGTTGGATTCACCGGTTCTCGTAAGATCACCGACAGTTAAGCGACATCAAGCCAGGTCATTACCGTAGCAGCAACAAGATTGTTCTGCAGCCGTCTCAGCCTATGCTCCGCCACCGATTAACAGAGCATCGTGCCAAGTTGGACCGGACTGTGCACCGGTCCTTTCTCACGCACACGACGCTCCATGGAGGACAGCGTACTCCCCCTACTCGTATCAAGTGGCAGCAAGCATCATCATCATAATAATAATTTGAAATTATACTTACTTTGTTTTTCTTTACAAATTATATCAACTGACGGAAGCAACCGACAATAACCGTATATACTCGTGTACAATGGGATAGATTTAAGGTTTAAAATTGGGGATGGGGCATTATACACGCGTGTAAAAAAAGAAATAATATGTATAGATCGATAGATTACTGATTTTTAGCTACAAAAGGTATTCGAGATCACATCGTACTCGTGTAAATACGCTATTCTTGTGTGAAGATCTAGGCACGTTACTCTCATTTCGGTATATCAGTCAGATCGGTACTAGAGATGCACATTTAAAAATCATTGATCCCAATTTGGACTTTGCTGGAGCGTGATTGTAGATACAGCAAGGCTAATAGCTAGTATAAGTTCTGCGAATATAAACCCATATACTGCCATGCAACCAGCGCAGAAACGTTAAACCGCGCACAAAAAGGCATAGGGATAAATCTCATTATGTATTGAAAGAATTTATGTCCTCAAAAAAAAAAAAAATATATATATATGTGTGTGTGTGTATATGTATATGTATCTCCTTTTTGTGGAGAAGGATTACTATTCCTGAAACTAGGTAAAGCCCCAGGCGAGGATGGCATAACCACAGATCTTCTAGAAGATGCAGGAGAAATCTTGCACAAAGGACTAGCATAGCTATTCACGCAATGTATAAGAGAAAGAAAAGTCCCTTATATATATATATTTTTTTTTTTTATCAGTAGAATTGTTACCTTTAAGTTGAACAGTTCATTGTTCCGGGCTGAGAAACAGAAAAAGCCACGCTGTTAATTATATAGATAGATGTTAACGCTCTTATTTGAAGTGCAGGCATTTCAATGCAAACGTTGCCGCCAGAGGGCGTTTCTGGCTTAAGCAATAATCATCTTTGATGTTAAATATCGGTTAAATGTAGTGGAAGCAAAAACGTTTTATATCGATGAGATTGTTGGATGCTCCTAAATCTAATCACTGGCAGCTATCCCCATTACCTTTCGGGCCGATCAAAGCGATTATTGACGCAACGTTTTCGACAAATGAAAACAATACGAAAATATGTCTGATGAAATTTGATTTGTCAACAATGGAAAGGCAATGTCGAATTATATTTGCTTTGCTCTCAGAGTTAAAATGTAAAACGTCGAGTTTGCAACATTCTAGTTTATTATACGAGTTTCCTCCGTAGCATAAGCATTGACGATGGATATAGTTTATAAAACTAGATCCACTAGAAGAAAGGAGAATATGGGGAGATGCAATAGAACATTTTAGAACATGTTATTTTAGTGTGAACAAGAGGTATACAATTTATATATACAAGCACACATCCTAACAATCATATTTACACAATATCTAGGGCCTTAAACCTTTTAGTGTGAATAAAGGTATACAATGTGTATGTACTAGCACACATCCTAACAATCATATTTACACAATATCTAGGGCCTTAAACCTTTTAGTGTGAAAAAGGTATACAATTCGTATATACAAGCACCCATCCTAACAATCATATTTACATAATATTTAGGGCCTTAAACCTGTGTGGTGGTGTAATAAACATCATAATCCTTCTTAAAATCATTTGCATATGTTGATAGCACTACATATTCCGGTAATCTCTTCCAAGGTTCTCTTATTCTATTGCTAAAATGGAATTTTCTGATATTCAATCTACTTTTATTTGTTTCTACCGTATATGTGCGGCCTCTCAGTCCCTTGTACCCCCTTCTAGTAAAAATACACCAGGGCTTACTACTTAGAAACATTCAAAATAATAAAAGGTATAGATAACATCCCAGCACAAAAGTCCTTTACAATTAACAGAAGAAATAACAACAAAATATATAAGGAACACTAAAAAGAAATACTCGGAAAAACAACTGGAACTCACTAGTAGAGCACGATCCAAATATACTAAAACAAAACAGTACATAACTACAAGAACAAATACAACAATTACAAGACACATGAGAAGAGGCAAGATACAAGTACAAATATGTGCATCAGTTGGTTTCATGTGCTTTGTCACGCCATTATCAACGTACAGTAGACCAAATCTATGCAAGTTCTGAGTATGCGTCCAAATACAACAATTACAAGACACATAAGAAAAGAAAATGGCCAGATACAAGTACAGATATGTACATCCATTCATGTTGTTTGTCACACCATTATCAATGTACAGTAGACCAATTCTACGCAAGTTCTAAGTATGCCTCCAAATAGGACAATTACAAGACACATAAGAAAATAACTTAGACAAAGAGGCAAGATACAAGTACAGATATGTGTACACATTCATGTGGTTTGTCACGCCATTATCAAAGTTCAGTAAACCAATTCTACGCAAGTTCTGAGTATGCGTCAAGGTTTCGAAAAAGGCAATATCGATTACAAATTATTTTCGAGAAAGAAAACACGATGAAAATACGTGCCAGTCTTGGAACAACAACGAAAGCCGTCGTGATTGAAAACAATGTCGCGACGTACATTCAAATCTCCGAAAGCCCACCCAAACACACTCGGAAGCGTGATTAATCAGTCAATATTAGATATTCTTGTTGATTATAATCTTTTGAATTTCTTAGATTAGTGGTTCCAAAACTTTTCTTTCCCGCGGCTCATCTTGTATGATGAACCATTTTGGAGCACCATTACAAAGCAGCTTGTTCAGCTTGGCTCTCAAATTTGTTGTGAATTATAAAAGATGGCTGCTTTCTTTCTTCTCATTGACCTTTTCTGCAAAGAAGTGCGAACCTCATGAAAAACATCTTTTTGTTTTCCATTCAGAGCCAGTTATTCATTGAAAACATGCATCTATTCACAAAAGAAAACTGGATGCAAATAGAAACAAAAGCTAACACATATTTCTGTTTTAAACTCTGGTTTTATATCATTTATATATGATTAGTTTTATGAGTTTAGATACGGCTGCTTCACTTTCTTCTATAACATAATATTTGCATTCTCATCTTTTCTGTCGACTTAAAAGAGAATTTCTCGATAGTATTAATCTGAATTGCAGCGGAAAACAGTTTCAATTAAACGAATGTTTTATAACAAGAAAACTGTGCAAATGTCAAACGATTCTTGCTTTATAAAACAGCTCTGATTAGTCATTCGATAGAAACCGTCATGTCTTTTTCCAGCAAATATATAATCCAACTTTTACCCAAACATTTGCTCCCGGTGTTGCACGAGTATATACACTATCTGATAATGACAAATACTTTGTTGATGAATCTAAACAAGGTATTTAATCCAATGCAGTAGTAACACATATTGACCTTAGCTTTGAGATAAATACCTTGATAAATATGATAAGTCGATAACTTAGTTACACATTGTACAGGGTGTCCATAAAGTCTGGACACATAGGAAATATCACTATTTATAACTAACTATATTTATTTTGCCTCACAGATTAAATATGAGTTTGTCGAACGAAGAAAGGATTGAATTGATGTTTATCCGTGGACGTAAAGATACGGGACACCTTAGGGAACGCATCATAAATGAATGTGCTCAAATTGACGGAAATGCGGAGTTAATGAATCGGGTTCATGTGAATCTCGCAAAGCGCATTGAACTTTGCATCACAAATGGTGGAAAACACATTGAAGATGTTATTTATTAATATTTCAATTAAATAAAATGTTGTTCAAATTTTTTTTATTGAAAATATGTATTTTGCCTATGTGTTCAGACTTTAGGAACACCCTGCATAATTAGAAAATGGTTTGAGGTCTATGGTTTTATGGAAGATATATTATTGAAGCAAATACTGTGTCATCATTAAGATCCACCTCTCAATATATCCGTGATTGTCCTGAAGTTTTCCTTATACCACTATTCGGATATATTTTTCGTCCATGTCCGACGTGGCCACGGCTAGAAAAACTCGACAAAAGAAGTTAATTACTTATAAATACCGTACACGACGGCGTATAAGTCGACTTTTTTAGAATCAAGTATTTTCCCTAATGGATAATATTAGTCTGTTTCGACCCTATGAACTTGACACTCTGATGGAATCAATACTGCCTTATGTTGGGGAGTCGACTTATCCGGCGAACATTGGACCAAACTTAAATTAACACCGGCATATACGGTAAAAGAAAAAACAATTTTAATATCATAGAACAACGAAAGATCATAACGAAGAGGGGTTCATATAAATTTACAAATACTAAACTGAATGTGTTGTGATATAGTGCCACGGGGGGTCATTTCCGGGCTAACACCTGGGCGGAAGTGGAAGTGGCCCCGGTGACCTCAGGACAAAATGCACATGCGTGGGTGTGCGAAAACAGGATGTTGAACACAACAAGCGTGGGCGATCGAAGCCCATAAGAAGACAGAGCTCAGAGCCGAGGAACAGACATCGACTGGGCTTGGGAATAAAATATATATCCAGATGTTTTATAAACAAGTTCCGAGTCTTCCTTTTTCTCGAAGAAGATCAAAGTGTAGTATCTGTTTTTCGAAACCGCCATGGCCTCGAAGTTCAAAGAACCACGGCCCTTCGCGGGTCATTGTGGCATGTTCGGATATCTCCGGATACCTGAGAGAAGTTGTACAGGATATCTTGGCCAGTTGGTCGGGAGGCGATCACCATTAGCATGCTCGAGATTCGTCCTGAGAAGCTTTTGACCACTGACCAGCTTATCCCGGTCCTCGTGGCATTTGTCTCAGTGACTGGGATTTGTGATTCTCCCCTCTTAAGTATCTAGTCACGGGGACATGGGATCTCCCCTCTCCTGAATCCGGTACTATATGACCCACCAAGGGTCGATGTGCCGTTAAACAAAACAATCAGTCATTTTTCTCAAAGTTCAGGATTTCCCTCGCGCAAATGTGCAACCCAACGACGAGAAGTCTCATGTCTGCAGAACATGTAAAAGAGGCTATACAACAAATATAACATTATTCAACGAAGGAGAGAAAACATCATTTTTGAATGTCTTCAAACAAAAATATATTCGCTTATGTGCTAGTGTGGGTAAAGGGACCACACCCTTTTGTGTTTGCTTCCCATACGGCTACTTTAACTTAAATGCTCGTGGGGAAAAAAGAGGCTCACACCTTGAAAGGTGTGAATTTCCTTTTTACTAAGTGAACATTTTGGGCGACAGTTGGGAATGGTTTATATTTGGTTTGGGCCCTTGGGGTTAATTATGCGTTGCGGGCATTATCCAAATTGGGTAACATCGCCAAATATAGACGTGATTATCTCTGACCAAAATTATGCGATGTGACTTTTTAACTTCGTGGAGTCGTGCGTTGCTAAATGTGGTCATTGCTGGCAGAAATGCATAAAGATTTACGACCTCCCTTTGTTGACATGTCTAATAAATATACATAGGTTGCTAAGGGTCTTAGGTTGGGGTTCGGACGGGTTCAGTTCAGTCCGGAGTAGAAACAAATCTGTGAGTCAGACCATAGATGCACTTTCAGACATATAAAGAAGGATGGGGGAGGAAACGAGAGGTGGTGGATGTGTTTCGGTATGTCAGCCTGTCAGCCTGTCAGCCTGTCAGCCTGTCAATCAGTAAGTCAGCCAGTCAGTGACGGTTATTGCTACTAGAGATTCTCGCGCATCTAATAAAATACTGCATTAAAGTTGTGGTAACTTAACCCATTAAATACGGGAGGTGGTGAAAAGTAATAGTTAGCCATTGGAACAGTCAGTGGTTCCCAAACTTTTTCAAATCACGGCACCCTTAATATATGGATATTTCTTCATGGCGCCCATGTAAACAAATACTCAACAATTGTATTTACATTCATGTGGTACGGTTAGTTTGGTAAAAAGAAAAATACATACTTTGTAATTTACCCAGTGGGAGTAGCTCCCCTTATTTCTTGACTTTACCAACATAAAGTGAAAGATTGAATGTTTCTCTTTATAGAGAAAAAAACATTTGTGTGTGACAATCTATCGCCCCCTTCAGCACAACAATCTCCCCCTTGTGGCGATATTGCCCCCGCTTGAGAATGACAGATGCAGGCAGAAGACGGTGATATTGTGGAAGGCAGTAATGAAGGATGTCGTTATCATTTTATTAGCATCTTGCTTTGTGGTGATTTTTCACGCACGGCCGAATTCTGGTATGATTGAACGAATTGGACAGGTGGTTCGCGATGTCCCGGTCATATGGCGCTCCCTATCAATGTGACCATGCGTCAGCACATTGAATTACGATTCCCTGAAATTATTACAATTTTCGATTATTACGCGGTGCCCTGGGGAGCCGCTACGCACACTTTGGAATCACTGAATTAGAAGATAAAAGCTCTTGTCCATTGCAAGATAGGCCATAGCAAGTTATCCACTGTAACTTATCCATTGCAAGATAAAAGTCCAAATAGAACTAAGTTGCCATTAATCATTAGCCATAGAAATGCAATTACGGGAATTCCAGTCATCCACTGTTAATGGGTTAATATTATTTACTTATGTATACTTTTGTTTTCCATATCTGCATTTAGACAATGAGGCATCTTTTTTATTACAGTAACCATCCCTGTGCTACAAGGCAATTTGTTAACCCTTTCAAGACTAACCTATTAAGTTGCCTAATGGCTGGATTAACATGTTTCAGTAGATTTCTAAAAGAGATCTACGGGACATTTACATCCTACGAGTAATAAATGCCTCGGGATATACTGTATACAGTATACTAGTGAATAGTCTGTGAGACTACAGTATCGCCCATAAATGAGTACACCCTTACAACCTGATTTTCATTGAAGGTTAATTTTCTTCTAAAACAATAGGTAAGTGAACATTACACAATCAAAACGTATATTATCAGATATTATTTATGACCAAACTCTACAGCATTGAAACTGTTGCCAAAATTATGAATATGATGCCATCAGAAAATGAGTACACCCCTACGAAAAAAGTGTATTTAAAATCTATAGTTTGGTCATAAATGATTACACCCCTGCAACCTTATTGTAGAAGGTTAATTTTCTTCTAACCCATACGTAGCAGGTATTTATTATTTCTATTGGAACATTACACAATCAAAACGGATATTATCAGTTATTATTTATGACCAAACTCTACAGCATTGAAACTGTTGCCAAAATTATGAATATGATGCCATCAGAAAATGAGTACACCCCTACGAAAAAAGTTTATTTAAAATCTATAGTTTGGTTATAAAATTATACCTGATAATATCCGTTTTGATTGTGTAATGTTCCACTAGAAATAATAACATCCTGCTATGTTTGACTCAGAAGAAAATTTCTATAAAAAAGGTGGTAGAGGTGTACTTAAATATGGGCAATATTATAGATACATAGATACATATAATTGTTAGAACACAAGAATAACCTAAACCGGTTTGCTGTGGGTAGCGGTGATTAATACTCGGAAACAAGAAATAACCGACTACTACTACTACTACTACTACTACTACTACTACTACTACTAGAAAATAAAATAAAAAGTAGGATTAAGAAGACGGAATAAATGCATTGAAATGGACTGCATTTAAATTAAACCTTACATGTAACGCATTGCATGTGTCTGTTTATTTACCCCTGTCAACGAAGTCTTTGGTCGCGTCTGTTTGTTTGTCTGTTTCTTTGTTGGTTCGCATTCCTTCCTGTTCTCAAGGGATTTCATTCAGATTTCCCGGAAGGGTGGGTAATAAGCAAAGGAAAAACCGATTAAATTTTGGAGCGGATCCATGCACGATTACCTCCCTGCGTCGTTGTTATATTTATATTTACTCATTTATGGGCAACACTGTATATGTCCCAGGGTCTCGAAAGGGTTAATGCAATAAGCCAGGCAAATACACAGGGAGACATTTATTTAGCTTTTCTAGATTTCCAATCATCTCGTTCCAGGCGTGCGCATATAGTTACAGGAACACCTCGATTAATGTCATTACATTCAACATCGTCGTTGAGAAGGGAAAAAAGATATACGATAATATCAAATATTGCAGGTTGAATTGCAAATGAAGTGATCTTTATGTCTAGATATAAGTTAGTAGCGAAATAAACGCGAATACACCCTATTTATAATGTTCAACGATAGAGTCCCCCAATAAGACCATAAAGATAGAAGGAGAGGCTCTAGAAGAGGTCGATGAATACATCTACCTAGGACAGGTAATAAGACCACGACTGCGAAATAAGGCAACGCATAACGATAGTTTGGAAAGCATTTGGTATGAACAGAGACGTTTTGAAGAGCACCTTGCCAATGTGCTTAAAGCGTAAAGTATACAATGCTGCTGCTGCTGATGATGATGGTAAAATCGGTTTCACTCAAGTTAAAGTCGTGATTTCAGGAATCTAACCACGACCTTAATTGTGTATTCTGTCGCACGCCAATGTGTTAAATATGTAAATAAGGTTCTCCATCTTTCAGACCATACACTTTTGAACCATGCAATGTTATTCTTCCTTTAGGAAAAGCACAAATGTGTTAGAGACTTTCTATAGTTTTGAGAAGGGTTATTAATATTTAAATGGTTGGTTTCTATAGTTTTGAGAAGGGTCATTAATATTCAAATGGTTCTTTTCTATAATTTTTAGAAGGGTCATTAATATTCAAATGGTTCTTTTCTATAGTTTTGAGAAGGCGCATTAATATTCAAATGGTTCTTTTTCTATAGTTTTGAGAAGATTCATTAATATTCAAATGGTTATTTTGTATAGTTTTGAGAAGGGTCATCAATATTCAAATGGTTCTTTTCTATAGTTTTGAGAAGGGTCATTAATATTCAAATGGTCCTTTTCTATAGTTTTGAGAAGGCTCATTAATATTCAAATGGTTCTCCGATTGATCGGCTGAAACGTTGTGTTCACAACACAAACAACAAGAAAGAGTTCAATCGTCCGAAGAACCATTTGAATACAAATGTCTTAGTTACTCAAGCACTGAACATTTCGCTGTTTCTCGGTTCATACATACTAGGGCAGTGACCTTTCCAAAGGTGCATGTTTTGGAGGGGCCGGACCTTATGTCGTGTGGAGCAGACTGCCATAACTGTCATGTAAAATAATTTTCTGTCCGTCGTATTTCGGTTACTTCTCTTTAGTGTTGCCAATTTAGATATTTTATATCTAAATTTAGATAATTCAAATTGTTTTTAATTAGTTCTTATTCGATATTTCGAGAACCGCTGATACACAAATCTTCAAGCCCGACAATGCACTGTCTTATGTGCGGACTAATATATCTGGCGAATGTCAACTTAGTAAAATGAACAGTTGTCGAGTAATCTCGGTGCATACACGCATGCACACAGAGATTTTGAACTTGACAATACATTGCCTTGTACGGTGACTAATATATCTGGCGAATCTCAACTTAGTACAATGGACAGTTGTCGAGTAATCTCGGTGCATACACACACATTTATTCAATGGTAGTTAGATAATTATGGTGTGGTGAAGTGACAGCGGGGCCTCTGAGAGGTGGGGCATTACACTGGGGCCCGCAGAACCAAAGGGGGCTCGAAAGAGTTAAAGGGGAACCGAGAGTCTAACATTTAAGTCGATGCGATGTGTCCATCAATAAGATAGGTTGAATCTACTGTTTACCGGCGAGTGAATATTGTATGGCGTGTTAAAAGGGTTATAGCAGATGAAAACAGAATGGTCAAAGGACGAGGGTGTTTGTGTACGTCACCTTATAACATTTCTCTCGGAGGCCCTGGTTGACAGGCACACTAATTGATATCAATTATTGAAGCTGGAGAACTTCCGGCAAAGAAAACGAAACCAGATTAAGCAGAAAGGGGTAAAAGTTGCAGCCCAGAGTTTCTCAACCTTTTCCCCCTAACGCACCCTTTTCTTCCCCTATTGTCCCCAACAACAACGCTCTTGGGATCATATTGCCTATGTTGAGAATAACTGCTCCACACATTATCTAATGCCTTTAGTCAAATAGATTATCATATCAAATAGCTTGACTGTACATGAGGGCGTATCGAAAATAATAGATTTCAGAAATTGAAAAACTGAACGTCGTTTTATGACATGGGGGTCAACAACGAAGCCCAAGGTAAACTTAAAAAACATCGTGATCGTCGTCTTCCTTGGTGCACTTTCGCACTTTTGTTTCACCTTGTGCGATCCTGAACCCGGACAAAGAAAATCACACGAAGTTTGAAGTAAACAGCATACAGAGACAAATGAACACATTTTTCCATACAATTCTGACGCTAGGAATTCATAAAATGCTTATTAACAAAACAGCTGGCTGGCTGGCTGGCTGGCTGGCTGGCTGGCTATGTTTCTATGGCAACGAATAGCATAAATATGGCGCAGAGAGTCGGTTGTAGGGAGTGAGTTTTAAGTGTAAATCAGCTTCTGCTAATTTATGAAGTCTTCGTGGCTAATTGGTAAAAGCAGCTAGGCGTATGCTTGTCTCTCGCTTGCAATGAGGATGTGAGTTCGATTCTCACCGAAGGCTTACTCTTTATTTCCGATTGCGCTGTTATTCGTTGCCACAGAAACATTGGCCCGAATTAATAAGTTGTATAAAAACAACTAAAATTAGTATGAAGGTAAACACTAGTTAAATTTAATAAAAGAAAGTGGTGTGTTACAATACGTCATCCAATAATAATAAAGATTGATTCATAAAAAAGACTACTAGGTCTCATATGTAAAACAACATAAATATGGCGTAGAGAGTCGGTTGTAGGGAGTGAGTTTATGTGTAAATCAGCTTCTGCTAATCCACGAAGTCTTCGTGGCTGATTGGTAAAAGCAGCTAGGCGTAAGCTAATCTCCCTATGGGAATGAGGGTGTGAGTTCGATTCTCACCGAAAGCTTTCTCTTTATTTCCGATTCGTTGCCACAGAAACAGTGGCCCGAATTAATAAGTTGTA
>VCCN01005116.1:4535120-4546454 GCA_006491835.1 Architeuthis dux | reverse complement strand
ATCACATAAACAATTGGAAAAAAGGGGTAATCAATGAATAAGTTATTCTCTTGCATTTTGTTGGGCAATGATCAATAAAAAAAAAGGATGAATTTTCAAAACAAACAAACAAGCGTGAACACTACCGGATACAAACTAAGGGACCAATTCAGGAAAACGGGAAAGGTAACAATTGCCCAAAAACCTAAAATGTAAATTGAACCAGCTACTAAAAAACAATTTTAGGGGGAAATTTTAAAAAAACCTTTTTTGGAGTAAATGTTTAAATTTTCAGCCTTCTTACTCCATTGGTGCGGCCTGTACACACAACACATACATACATAGCCAGCCAGACCGACTTAAAAACTGAAGAAACCTATGTTGATGTTGACAGTTTACCCTCTTTTCTCACCCTTTTAGCCATATAGCACATGGATAGGCAACCTACGGTCCGCGGAGAGATTTTTCTTGGCCCTCGAGCAAATATTGGGATACTATGCTTACTTCGTATGTTTTAAAGATTCTTTGTGTCTTTAGATTAAGCCGAAATGATTTTCTAACATGCTTTTTTCAATGATTTGAAGAACAATATAACTAGATGCATTTAAATGGACCGGAGTTTAACAAAACAATAAGAAGGACATTTAACTACGCATCTACATCGGTATTAACCCTTTTAGCGCTATGACCTTTTTGGCCATATAGCAAAAAAGGTTACCGTCAACCAAAACTGTCACCAACGGTTTCTTCAGTTTTATGCTGGTCCGGCTGGCTTTTTTTAGGCCGATATATATCGGATCAGATATATATGGTAGTGCTATAAGGGTTAAACATGTTGGTTGTATTAAAAAAAGGCAACTCCAGACTTGGACTGGAGTCTGACAAAACAATAAAAAGGACATTAAACTACGCATCTATCGGTATTAACCCTTTTAGAGCTATGACCTTTTTTACCATATAGCTAAAAACATTACCGTCAACCAAAACTGTCACCAAAGGTTTCTTCAGTTTTGAATCTGGTCCGGTTGGCCTTCTTAGGCCGATATATCGCCCGTGTACTGTTTTTGGCTACGTTTTAGAGTCAGATATATCGACCTGGCAGTGCTACAAGGGTTAAATGAGAGAACAGACACTCAATTATAAAGTCAATCCAAATATGTCTGCACCGGGGGAAAAAAAACAACAGAAAAAAGTTGTTGTTTCACATTACATTACCAGCTGCTATTCTTGGTATTTTATTCAAAGCTGATTGAATGCATCGCAAATTTAACAGTTCTTTTCGTTCCATTGTTTTCTTCTTCTTCTCTCTTAAGAATAAAACTCTGGTACAAAAGGATCATATTAAACGTTTTTGAAAATATCTTCTTTTGTTTTATGCTGTCTGAACGTAAAGGTCAGAAGGAAAAACAAAACGAAGCCGAATAATAGTTCGACTAATATGGCTTTACTGATTTTTCTTTGTCATTGCAGACGTCACGGGCAATGACATCACGAGCAGTTACGTCACGAGCAATTACGTCATGAGCAGTGAGTGTGTGCAGATGTTTATTTTTTCTGCTTTAAGTTAAGATGTTGAAAATGGCCTAAACAGCCGTAACATGTACATCAGAAGACATACGCCAATACACAAGACGGAACTACGTTCATAAAAACGGTAATTTTAAAATTTTAAGTTTTTAAGTTTTTTAAATTTTATTTTGAAATATTTGAATGTTATTATTTTATAACGTCTAGAACACTGAAATTGAAAATATTTTTCAATATTTTTCATTTTCATAGTTTATTTGGTTTCTTTGTTAGGTTGAAGTGGTGAAGTGAGTGGGTGGAGTGTTTTAAAGTCAGAATTATCAAATGAAGGAATAAAGAGTGCAAGTTGGCCTAGTGGTTAACGGCACAGGGAATGAACTCGGAGAACAGTTCAAACCCCGTCTGGGACAGTCCGTGTTCACTCTTGGGAAATGCATGAATCCATCCCTTCTTTCTATTGTTAAAATAGTGCAGGGTAAAATGAGTGACGCCACTTCGGGTGCTTGTCGCCTCTTAAGTGTATTTCACATATCGCAAACGGTGATAATGTGATATATGGAGCCCTGACTGGGGCGGCTGCAGCCGTAGCCAGCGTAAGGGCACAACAAGAAATGAACGAATGAAATAAAAAGACAGAATGAAGAATAATGAAAGAGGCAGAAAAAAGTATGGGGGAGGGAAACGCAAAAGATTAAAAGAAAGGGGCGAGATTAATGAAAGGCGGATTAAAAAAGGGGGTTTGCAAAAAGGGGGTAAGAATTATGAAAGAAGAATAAAGAACGGATAGGAAAGAAAAGAACGTTAAAAGAGAGGGTGAAAATATAATGAAACAGCGTAAAGAAAGGATGAGAAAGAAAGAAAGACAAGCCTGGCTTCTTTTTTGTTTACTTTTGGTCACCCTAAGCAAGGCCTTTCGGCCACTTTTCACATCAAAGGGTTATTTTTTTTAAAATGTTGTTTTGCTTAACGGCACATCGACCCTTGGTGGGTCATTTAGTGCCGAATTCAGTAGGGAGGAGGGGACGGGGGGTCCAATGTCGCCGTGACTCGAGACTTGAGGGGTGAGAATCCCAAATCCCTGTCACTGAGACAAATGCAACGAGGACCGGGATAATGGTGGGGGCGATCCCAAAAGCTTCTCAGGACGAATCCTAAGCATATGCTAATGGTGATCGCCTCCCGACCAGCTGGCCAAGATATCCTGTGTCTCCCTGAATGATACCCGAGCATACCACAAGGACCCCCGAAGGTCCGTGACGGTTTCGAAGCACAGATACCCCACTTTGATCCTAGCCACAGCCAAGATTGTATTTCTCTGATACAGATACTATACTTTGATCTTAGCCAAATGGCCATCAAAGGGTTAGTAAGAAGAAATTTGTTTGTGCCACATAATTAAGTCCAGTAAAAAAAAACTTAAAACACGAAGAGTAAAATGACTAAATGAGCAATAAGAGAGTTAAGATGACTGATAGGAGTTAGAAACACTACAAAATGAAGAGCAATAAGAGAATTTCTTTTTAAAAGATTTTAAAATGTCGAGATTGTACTCGTCGATAAAGCATTCAGAAGGGAGTTTGTTCCACATAGCAGATGTTCTTGAGAAGAAGCTATTTGCATGGAACTTGCGGTGAGTCCTTCTGTTGCATCAAACTACACTCCTACTTCTATTCCGAATGAAGATGATTACTGCTTATCAGTTTGGCTCAGTTGGTGAGAGAGCCGCCTACTAATCACTTTGTCGTGATTTCGAATCACGGAAATGTTAATCGTATACGTCGATTTGGTTTAACGTGACGTGATAGACAAACAGTGAAGAGTTTACTCCCCTGAATTGGGTGCGGATTATTTTTTGTTATTATACTTGTTCTTGTTGTTACGGGGGGGGGGGCAAGTCAACTCCAACTCGGACTAGAGTTTGACAAAAGAAAAATGCTCAACAGAATTAATGGTCTTGTCACTCTATCTCGCACCCACGTTTCATACAACACAGAACACTGACCCATGATCACTGACATTGCTCTTCTTCTTACAAGTAATCAAATGTAACTTTCAGTATAAAAACAAGAACATACTATGTTCAAAACCTGCGACGTTGTTTACACCATTTTTGACATTTGTTTCTGACATTATTGACAAAATTACAGAATTTAATTAAAATTACAGAATTTCATTGAAATTTCAATATCTGATCAAAAATAAAAATGCATTTCTATAGTAAAGTTATTTGTAATGCATTTTATATATAAAAAACTCTATTCTATCTGTAACACATGCCTTGATTCTTGACCACGGACAATGCTTTTCTTCCTGATTTTCGATGCATTTCTATAATAAAACCATTCATGATGCATTTACTTTATAATATGCTCATCGCTTTTGACCCTTAAAAGGGGAAAATGCTTCCCCCAACTTTCAATAAAAAGTGTCATCGGAATATAAGGCCAGGTAAAACACCGCAACTGAAAAGAAAAGTATGGTCAGAAAATAAGCCCAGTTAAAAAGGCAAGTGTGATCAGAATAAGTTCTCCAATGTCATCACGGCGTTCTATTATGCCATGAAAAATTATTAGGAAAAATAAATATTCTAAATATCTCTCTCTTGCCCCCCCTCTCTCTCTATCTATCTATATATCTATCTACCTCTATCTCTCTGGATGCTTCCAACCTTTTTCAATTTTTGTCTGAAAGAAAGTGAATTTGGCTCTCATAGACTTTGAAACGTTTGTTTCAGGTAAAAAGAACCCCGTTCGCCTTTACCACATACCGGGACTCTCTTTTGGTCTGTAGTCAAAGTCCTAATCAGACGAACTAATTGCTTTTACAAGGTTTGGACAGGTTCCAAATTCGTAGCGAATATTTTTAGAAAGCTAAAATCTATCTTCTCTTTAAGAACTTATGAGCAGAAAAGTCCAGACAAAGTAAAGGAAACATGAGATCTCATCTGATATCATCAATATTTCATTCTTCACGTCACGTCAACAGCCAATCGTTACGTTTCTCAGACAACTTTTCCACATTTCACGACACTTTTCCCATTAAGTTCATATTAATTTCTTAGTGGTGTGACAAATAGTCTAAATGATCAACCACATGAACTCACATAATTAAAATGAATTAACCGCCGGACATCACGTCCCACAGCGTGGATCCCCAGAGACCATATGCGAAAGTGTGGCCGGCAATAAATAAGATGGCGTGACGATCTAGACAAGTTCAAAAGTACAGGCTTCCCTATGACCACGATTGAGAAGTCTGGTGAATCTTGAGGAAGCTCTATGTCCAACGACGGACGTTAAAAGGATGATAATGAGCGAAAAACAATTGTGTTGTGCACAATAGTTTTTCGTTCATCATCATCCTTTTAACGTCCGTGCAAAGCTAGTAATAGGCCCAGACCAGATGGGAAATCTAAGCTCAATCTTAAACTGCTCATTAAGTATTTTTGTAATCAGTGCTAAATATGTATGATGTATGTAGACCCTACATGATGTAATTACATATAACAGAACAGAGTAAAAGAACTGGAACGATTTATAAAAAAGGTAATGGCAAGCAATTTTATTTATGTATATAAGACAATCGAGTTATTACGGTGATAAGTTACAATAGTATGTGCCTCCTCCAGGGGGAGTACACCCCCTCAAAATCGGAGGCCCATGCCAACTGGTTCCCCTACCACATTATATTCTAGCTTAACCCTTTCAGTCCTGATTTCTTTTAATTATTTAATTTTTTTAGTTACATTTTCTTATTTGTATTTGAAAGCCATATAAAGACAATTAACATTGTATGATGAAGAATCATTTAGGTAAACAATAATCTTTCATCAAAAAATAAATATTAGTCTCAGAAGTCTCCCCAGGGACACGCAGGTCTCAAATTAATCGACAAAATATGTGGTACTTAAAAATACCGTTAGGGTTAAGTATAACATGAAAATGCTACAAAGCCGTAAAGTGCTAAATAAGCGTTTGGGTGATTAGCACCTTGTGTTGCCTCTTTTACATGTTCTGCCGACATGAGACTTCTCGTCTTGGGTTTCTCATTTGCGGTAGGAAAATCCTGAACTTGAGAAAAAGGAAGACTCGAAAATATGAGGATATATTTTTATTTCATAAGAATACATTGTCGTGCTGGAGAGTGAAGACTGGGTGAGAGACAGTGGGAGCTGAAAGGCTGTTCCTAACAGGGGAACTGGTCCCGTCCTTTCCAGGCCCGGCTGCTGTCTCTCTATGTCCCAGCTCGGAGTCTGTCCCCTTCCTATGGGCTTCGATACGCCCACGTTGGTTTTCCAGTAAACACCAGCAAGTTTAGTCAACATCCTGTTTTCGGACACCTACGCATATGCATCTTTTCTGAGTTTCCACTTCCGCCCAGCTGTTAGCCCGGAAATGACCCCCCGTGGCAGTATATCATAACACTTGTTCCGATAAGCATTTGGAAAATAGGTGATGAACTGCTACGAATTTTGTAAGAAAGACTCTTTGGAGAGAAACAAGTATTACTCTCCCTATGTTCTTATATGAGCAGTAACAATTCGGTTGCCTGTCCAACCCCCACTCCACTTACCGTTTATCTTCCTTCCTACCCCATTAAATACACCCTTCTTGCGAGATTATTGGAAGTAGTATGTTCAGGAACTGTAGGTAGACGGAAATGACTCAGCGAAACTAGAGGCTAGAATATCTCTCCCCAATTCTCATTATTTACTCCTTGGGAGGAAACATATTACAAGTACGCTTCCTATGCTACGATACGAGCAATAACAATACGGTTGACCACCGCAATCCTAGTCTAAATTTCGTTTCTCTGCTGTTCTTCTACTACTATATTCACCCTTCTCACCGAGTTACTGGAAACTAGAAACTAAAACATCTGTCTCCGACTTTTATTTTCTATTCTATTGAAGGAAACATACAATAGCAACGTTTCTCTCCTGTTTTACTGCTATTAAATACAGCCTTCTCGTAAGAATACAGTAGGCCTCACAAGAAGGCAGACAGAAGTAACTCAGCAACAAGAAGACATTTTGCTAAGACACTTACACTGGCCCTTTAATGTCAAACTCCAGGACAAAGTCAGAGTTGACTTTACTTTCGTATGTAATAAGAACAAAAACAAGAACAATTCACACAGAAAATTCAAGCCTCCGACTTGGACTGGAGTTTGACAAAAATGAAGAACGGGAACTGTATAACATCGTAACGCCCTCTATTGTTTTGAGCCCTACGGAAGGCCGAAAAACATATCGGCTGAAATGTTTTTATGAAAGCAACAAATATGAGCATACTCGTCTGAATAATTCATGGATTAATTAATCATAAATTATTATGAAATTCAATTTCACTGGATAATGTTATATCCTACAGAATATGATAATTAAAAAGACATTTATTAATTGGGAACCCATATTAGCTCGTCCCCGGTGTGAGCGATTGATAAACAAGCGTGGGTTTCATGAGAACGTATAGTTTCATGAGTTCATATAGTTAGAGCAGAGCCACGTATAGGCTGCTTCCAATATGGACGCGATTTCGATCACCGCACAGCGCTCGTTTCTTTATTTATTTACACGAT
The DNA here is from genome assembly GCA_006491835.1 of Architeuthis dux. Taxonomy (NCBI): domain Eukaryota; kingdom Metazoa; phylum Mollusca; class Cephalopoda; order Oegopsida; family Architeuthidae; genus Architeuthis; species Architeuthis dux. The sequence continues at coordinate 4,539,368 of VCCN01005116.1, read as the reverse complement.
CTATGCCGCTCGTTTAACAATCGCTCACACCGGTGCCGAGCTAATATAGGTTCCCAATTAATAAATGTCTTCATAATTATCATAAATTATTATCTAATTTCAATTCAAATCAATAAGAAAATGCCTAATAAAACATAAATAAGCATATACTGATTCGTTTTTATATAAAACAACATTTTTAATGAAGTATGAGTCTGCACGTAATTTGACGAGTTAAAAAGAAAACCAGGATGAGATTGTTAATGCATGGAATAATTGAAAATAGGAAAGCCTCCCATGCGTCTAGGGCACTTTTCTTGGCTTCTTGATATTCAGTCCTGAGCCTTCCTTATTCACAGATGAGCTTACAATGGCATGAAAATATAGATATTAGACCTGATAAGTTTTGGATAAATAAGTCACGGGATTCTTTAGCCCAAAAGTTGTCAATAAAAGATGACTGATATGGTTTAGCAAAGCACAAAATGTGTCAGAAAAGACCTAGAGAAGAATCCAAATAAATCACCATATATAAATAAGAGCGTAACACACATAAGATAAACGTGCTGATTATGGAATTGAATGTCCTGACAGATAACGCAAAGAAAAAAGATAGAAAAAAACTGGGGAAAAAAAAATAAGATAAGAGTCTGGCTTCCAAATATTCAATTATTAGCTCATGTTAGAAACTGTCAACCAATGCTGTCACCAAAACTGTCAACATAGGTTTCTTCAGTTTTCAAATTGATCGGGCTGGATATGTATGTATGTATCACGCATACAGGCTGAAAATTTAAACATTTACACCTTATTACACCTCTAGAAAACGAGGGTTTTTCTCTTTTCCTGAAGATCCCTTCATAAATAGGTTGTATGGTTGGGCGTTCAATTTGCGATGTAAGTTTATGATAAATTGATCCATTAGTTTGTGTCCGGCAGCATTCACGCAAACCGTGAACTAAAACTGTCGACATAGGTTTCTTCAGTTTTTAAGTATGTTTGGCTGGCAGTGCATGTATCGCGCGTACAGGCCGCACCAATAGATCTAGGGGGCTGATAATTTAAACATTTACTCTTTTTTTATGTCTAGAAAAAGAGGGTTTTTCTCTTTTTTTGAAGAATCCCCCGTAAATAGGTTTATAGTTGGGGGATCAATTTGCAATGTAAGTGTATGCTAAATTGATCCTTTAGTTTGTGTCCAGCAATATTCACGCAAACCGTCAACTAAAACTGTCAACATAGGTTTCTTCAGTTTTTAAGTATGTTTGGCTGGTTGTGTATGTATCGTGCGTACAGGCCGCACCAATAGAGCTATGGGGCTGACAATTTAAACATTTACTCTTATTATGTCTAGAAAAAACGCTTTTTTTCTGTTTTTTGAAAATATCCCCGTGAATAGAATTTTAGTGGGGGGGGGGTGCAATTTGAAATGTAACTTTATGCTAAATTGATCCCTTAGTTTGTGCCCGGCAACATTCACGCTTTTTTTTGTTGAAAATTCAGACTTTTTTTAGTGATCACTGCCCAACAAAAGGCGAGAGATATAACTTATTCATTAATCACTCCTTTTTCATTTGTTTTAATTGATCACCCCAAACACGGCATGCTGCCAAAAGACATTGGATGCATGACGGTTTCTATTGAGTGACTAACCAGACCTGTTCAATTATTTTTTCTTGTTTTCCCTTCTTATCGCAAGCTTTCAGTTATTTTCGGTGGAGCTTAAAACTTAGTTTTTCATGTGCTTCTTTTCTACCTACAAACCTGGATATAAAGACTCTGAGGCGAATATTCTTTTTTAGATTCACTGGCATCTCCAGTACCGATGACTGTCACTGACTGACTGGCAGACTGACATACCAAACACACTCCAACAACCTCTCGTTTCCTCCCTTCCTACATACATAGATGTATATATGTCTGAAAGTGCAAGGGAGATAACTAGTGTTAACTGCGTTTTTGAGAATAACTTCTGCTGCTTCTTCACACAAAAAAGATGAGATCGATCTAGCACATCAATAGTCTGACTTTCAGGCTTGTTTACATTTGAAAGGTAAATTTTGGTGAAGCGAGTGTCGCCGCTTCGGGATTGAGATTGAGATTGAGATTGAGGTTCTTATTCTTTGAGCAGCATTTATCCTGTATCATTTTGTTGATGAACAACTGGTCTTTGCATCCGTAAGAGCCTCTTCTGCATCCCTTTTGCTCTTCAGGGAGTATGTTATTATTGTGAAGGAATTGATACGTTTTTTCAGTTAAGATCGATGTTAGTATCTTGTAGGTTGTGGATAGACATGTGATTGGTCGGTAATTTGGGGTGTTGGCAGTGTCATCCTTTTTTGGGAGTAGGTACGTAATACCTTGTGTTAGCCATTCTGGGTTTTGTTGTGGGTTATTGATGGCATTAAAGAACAGATCTGCTAATGGTTTGTGCGTAGATGGAAGAGCATTTAACCAGAAGTTACAGTTACACACACCCGTCACATTTCACAACAGCGCTGTTGTTTGTACCAACCTTCCCCAGTTTGTTTTGTTTTGTTTTTATTCTTTTTTTTATTCCCTCCCACTCCCACGTGCCTTATTCATTTTAGCTGTTAGGCTATTGCTGACGCGAGTGTCGCCGCTTCGGGATTTGTCGCTTCTAAGTCTATTTTCACATATTGCACACCATAATGACTTCCAAACATCTTTCAAGCAGCAACATCTAATGTCCGAGGATTAACACCTGTAACGAAACAACACCAACTCCCCACTGACACGGACTTATACAAAGTTGATATCATCCGATTCCAAGAAACAGAAATCGAAAATAGGGTCGAAGACAATGTCACCGGGCACAGACTATTGTGATTCAGATAACAAGGGATCGGCTTCGTAATTCATAAAACGTGGACGACAAGAGCGTGGGACAGACTGGTGAACAAGATATGTGATACCCAAGCAGGGACGGCTTCGACCAATCCAGCGTAAAGGCACGAGAATACTGAGCAGGGTAATGGAGATCTGAGACAGATTACTTCCCAGTCGTCGGCAATGGCGTAATAGCTAGAATGAATATGGCATAAGTGTTAGAAAATCGTGGAAACGTTGGGACAATACAGACAACAGTGCTGCTGTGATCCGGGATGGCCCTAAGCGGAGGTATGGAGACCTGCGAAGACTTACTGTCACTCAGACTTCAACAATGGCCACGAGACATCTGATGAGAAATTTCAAACCACGGCGCGAACTGCGGGAACGCTGAGACCTGGTGGGACTTGCTGTCAGTCTTCAGCGATGACCACCAGACATCTGGTGTCAACATGCAGACGCATAAAGAAGAAGAAGAAGAAGAAGAAGAAGAAGAAGAAGAAGAAGAAGAAGAAGAAGAAATACATAAATAAAACCTGAAAAGAGAAACCGAATCGTTCCTAATAGCTGCCCAGAACAACGCAATAAGAACTAACTATATAAAGGACAAGATAGGCAAAGCACTGTAGATCATGTGAAGATAAAGATGAGACAATTAACCATATAGTAAGCTAATGTAGCAAACTATCCCAGAGGGAGTACAAGAACAGGTTCGACTAGTTGGGGAGGGTGATCCACTGGAAACTGTGCAAGCGACTACATTTCGACCATACAAACCAATGGTACACAGACCAGAATCTGTCCTAGACATTGAAAAGCACCATTTGCTGCTGGTGTGAAAACTCAAATAACAAATATGAAAGATAAATGGATTTTCTTTGCGTCTGACACGTTTTGGTTAAATATATTTTTTTCGCTCCAAACAAACCGTTTGTGTTTGATTGTATTATGCAATTCTCTTTTAGATAAGAAATATTGCAGATGCCTTGCTAACACTTTACAAAGGTTGGAATAACAAAAATCGTACGTTTAACATGAATTTAAAATTCTTAGAAATATTGCATTGTTTCATTTTCTGTAATAAAAAGGATGTACACGGATCAGTGGCAGGACTAGAGTGAAGTATATTATACAAATAATTAAGCAACAAAACTTGAGATGGGCTGGACACTTAGCAAGTAGGAAAAGACCAGACAGAAGATGGAGGGATGAGATAGAAAGGTTCCCCGGTAAGACATAGCAGAGGTCGGTGCAATCAGGGTCGTCATGGAAGGCCTTTATACATCTGCCAGGATTGAAGCCGGACCTCTGGGCCAGCAGTCCGACATCTTACCAATGCTCCAAGTCACCGCGGCGAATGTTTAGGCAATTTTTAATCATATAAACTCATATGTTTTTAATCTATTTACGAGAGCGCTC
>VCCN01005116.1:4480131-4490195 GCA_006491835.1 Architeuthis dux | reverse complement strand
CCTGATAATATCCGTTTTGATTGTTTAATGTTCCACTAGGAAGAAGAAAATAAACTTTCTATAACATTGTGGTAGGGGTGTACTTATTTGTGGGCGATACTATGTTACCCCGTGACTTGGTGTATATTTTACGTCTGTTTGTCCACAAACTATTTCAATGGAATTTTGTGGATGGTCGGGTCCTGTAGTAAGGTAAAAGTGATTAAATTTGGGGGCAGATCCAGGGATTTTCTTTCGATTGAATTGGTGTACGCCGTAGGCAGAGATATGAGCTCTCTGGGTGAAGCTTCAAGGGGCTAACCTATCGCTGTGTGTATGTCAATGAGTAACATTTTATCTAGAAAACCGTAATCCTCATAGTTTTGTTCTTCCAAGATTTTCAGGCCTACCCTCTAACTTAATTCCATTTGTATTAGATATAAACTTACTTTTGCATCATATATTTAGTTGATGGGTTCAGAATGAAAAAACTGAGACAATTCTGGTGGATTGTTGTCTAAGCAATAATAGACCTGACGGTGGTGTAACCGTTATCGGCAGGGGTCTACTTCTCCCCGCAGTAAAATGCTGGGCAGTTGGAGCCCTTTTTAACCCTGTAAGGCGCTCACAACTAAGAGAATATTACTGAGAGAAATACAAACCAGGAGAGGGGACCCTAAATTCGGCTGGTGGTGGATTCTACATCCTTTCTGGCAACTCCTGCAACCAAATAAAAAAGCCGACAGTTGTGATGTCTTATTGTATCGATGGGAAACGACCTTGGAGGCCTAGAGCAGCCGTCGGCAAACGTTTTGGGAGGCAGGCCGGATGAGAAATACTTTTATTTCTTTCTGAGCAAGGCGAATAAAATTACATAAGTTACTTTTAATTTACATCGTGTTAGTAAAGCCGCTCCCTGTGGAGTATACGTCCGGTGACAAAATCCAGGTTTCCGTTGTATGCGTCAGATTGTTGGTCCTTGCAAGTTTCATGTCTGGTCGAGGCCGTGACTTTATTCTGACAAGGTTTTATGACCACACCCTTGGCAGGATGCAAGTGCACCGAAATGATACTTCCACTGTAATCCCACAGCTTAGAGTGTACTCAATGAACTGCTGGGTGCACAGGGCAATGTGTCCTAATTAAGAGTTTTCTACACTCTTCACCCATAAGAAGAATCGAACCTGTGAGGCAGACGTGCTATATACAAGGCTATGGAAACAGCTTAATTTTTAATTAATGATTTCCACTATAGCAATATATACCTACATAAATATCAATGTACTATCAATCAATTAGAACTATGAAAAACATTTTTTTTATTTTGGGACGGGGACAAAATATTGTCAAATTGTAGTTCAAATTGTGTCTGCAAAGATGAGACTTTTGCTCAATTTTTCCATACTGAATTGTATTCGATAACCAAATATGGATGAAATGAGGCTGCGGGCCGTAGGTTGCCGACCCCCGGATAGTGGGATCGTTAATTTTCTTCTAAACCAAACATAGCAGGATTGTATTATTTCTAGTGGAACATTACACAATCAAAACGGATATTATCAGGTATTAGTTATGATCAAACTCTACAGCATTGAAACTCTGTTGCCAAAAATATGAATATGTTGCCGTCCAAAGATGAGTACAACACTACGAAAAAAGATGTCTTGCTACAGAGTTTTAATGCTGGAGAGTTTACTCATAAATGATGCCTGATACTATCCGTTTTGATTGTGTAATGTTCCACTAGAAATAATAAAATCCTGCTATTTTTTGGTTTAGAAGACAACTGGCGATTAAAGAATGGTAGACGTGTACTTATTTATGGGCGATACCGTATATCTAAAATCTAGGAAACAGACATTTCTGACATCTAGATGCAACCAAAATCATCTAGAATTAGACAAAAAACATGAATTGGCAACACTGAGCAAAGGACGTAACTCGCATTTAGGTATGTCAGTCAGTGACGCCGATCGCTGCTAGAGATGGTAGCGCATCTAAAAATCCTTCCTTCATTTCCCCTCAATCCTTATGATTTAAACATATTGAATAACGTGCTCTCTACGTCTCCTTTGTGTGGATAAGAGCTTTAAATACGTATACAATCACTGTGCAGCTGTTTATATAGCTATTAAAAACTATAGACGATTACCGATCCTATTATAAGTAGCTTATTACAGATGATGATACTAGCTTACTCGTATATGCAGTACAGGTATACCTGCAGTACAGGTATTAGTGCAGTTTATTCGTTCCAAAGCTTTCTTTACCGTTCAAAACCGCACTGTTCAAGTTCTTAGTTACATTAATTTGTACAATAAGACCATAACCATACTACACCAAAACCTGCACTAATCAAGGTATTGTTGTATTTTTCCTTAGCCAAACGTGAATGCTAAACCGGCTTTAGGATAAGGACTACTAGCACGTTTCGTATATGACAGAAGAGTATACGATATCTGCTGGAAAAGATCCAGCCATTTAATATTAATGCAAAAAAATAGCTTACCTTGATTAATGGAGCCTAGTTCCCTTTTAAGTACTCCACTTGGGAGCTGGCATACCTATCCCAACGTCCCTTCCGTTCTTCAAACCAGTCTGTGAATTCCTCTTTTTGGATCGCCAGCAGCCTCTTTGCGTTTTCCTTAATCTCGTCCACGGTCTGAAATCACCGCCCTTTCAACGGCGAAAAGTCGGAAGTTGCAGTGAACCAGATTTTGACGGGGGGCTGACACCTGGGCAATGCGATCTTTTGTCGAAACGTGAAGAATGGGTGGGTTTGGTCATGGTGAATGCGACGGTCGCACAGTGCACAATCTCACTCAGTGTCGACTGTTCATGCAAGCGCAATACGGTTCTCTCTGGTCGCCAAGTTACATCAACGCTGCGCAACCGGTTCTCGAGATATTCCAAATGGCTGGATACTGTCCAGACAGACCTGGTCTATTTATTATATTGTCATGTTTGGCAGAAGGACATATTTAGAGATGAAAATGCTTGGAATGTTTTGCGAGACTAGCTTATTACACTCAGCACTACAAAAGTTACTCTATTCTACAGCGTGTTAATAAAGCGTCTCCCAGTGGAATATACGGCCGATGACAAAATCACGGTGTCCGTTGCGTCAGCGTAGTGCTCCTTGCAAGCTTGAAGTCCCGAACTCTGTTCTGAGATGCAGCGTGTACTCAATGGGTGCACAAGGAAATTAGTCCTAATGAAGAGTTTTCCACAATATCCGCTCATGCCGGGAATTGAACCAGGGACCTTAATAAATCGTCCGTCTCTTAAGAGACAACTCCCATTGGAGTACACGGCCGGTAAGTCTCGGTTTCCATTGTATGCGTTAGCTTAATGACCTTTGCAGGTTTTAAGTCTGGTCGAGACCAGGGCTTTATTCTTACAAGTCTTTTATGACCACCCGGCGGATACAAGTCCACCGAAGAGATACTTCCACCCTAATCACACAACTTCTAGTGTACTCAATTAACTGCTGAGTGCACAGGGAACTGAGTGTCCAAATTAAGAGTTTTCTACACTCTTCACTCATAAGGAGAATCGAACCTCTGAGGCGGACGTGCTACCTACAAAGCTATGGAAACAAGGCTTATTTTTTAATTACTTTAATGATATCCATTATAGGAATATATACCTACCTAAATATATCTACATAAACTTCCATGTACTATCAATCAATTAGAACTATGAAATTATTTCTGGGAGAAAATATTATCAAATTGTGGTTCAAATGTTGTCCACTGCAAAGATGAGACTTTTGCTCAATCAATTTTTCCATACTGAATTTTATTGTTCGGTAACCAAATATGGATGAAATGAGGCCGTGGCTCGTAGGTTGCCGACCGCTGGGGAGTATGATCGTCCCTGTGCAACAATCCTCCCACTTGTAAAACATCTACGAGACAACATCGGAACGATGGTCGCACCAATAATAGCGCTGTAGGTTTGTTTTACTCCAACTGTCTTTCAAACTTACTCGTAAGGGGAATCTAACCTGTGAGGCAGACGAGCTAACCATTACACTATCCGAGCGGACACATAGTGTTAGTTGGTCAAAATAAAAACTATTTCTCCAGTCACAATACATATTTCATTTGTTGTACCAATTTCAATTGATCACAAAGCATAACTACAGTACGTGATGAATATGAATGATTTCTGTCGCAGTTGTGGCTCTGTGCGTCATAAAATCCAAAGAACCATTTTTCTTTTGTGCTTACAAAATTAATAGAACGAGAAAAAATCGCAAACAAAAGGAGACGGAAATATTTCCTTTTCTAAGGACAAAAGCTTTTTCAAAGATTTGCAGCTTAAAAAGCTGGTAAATGTACAATTGTTTATTAACGCTGCATTGTTGCATGTATTTGTTACAATAGGATTGTGAAAGTAGTGATTTTGTGAAATCCCTGAACATTTCGGCCCTCCGCATCATCAGCCTCTCGACGTCCGTTGTTGTGTTGTCGGGAGGGAAATCGTTAACTTGGACAATCAAAGAGGATGACTCGAAAAACTTGAGTATAAGACATATTTTATTTCATACTATACATTTCGTCGTCCGGAGAATGAAGAGTGGGAGAGAGATAAGGAGAACCGTCAGTCTGTCCCCAACAGGGACAGCGGTCTCGTGCCTTCCGGCTCCGCTGAGGTCTGTCTCTGCTTGGGTCCTGAGTTTACTCCGGCCCGCGCTGGTGTCGTTTCCGGTTTTTTGGACATCTACGCATATGCTAAGGTGACCGGGTCATTTCCATTTCCGCACAGGTGTTTGGCCCCGAAATGACCTTTTCGTGGTAGTATATCATAACAGTTGGACATCGAGCTTCCCCAAGATTCGCAAGACCTCTCTATCATGGGAGTCGCGAAGCCAATACTGTCTGAACCTGTATAGTTCGTCACGCCGTCTTATCTTTTTGCAGGCCAGTTTCGCATATGATCTTCGGGGATCCACTTTGTGAGTCGTGATATCCAGCGATTGTCTGACATTCTTGCAACATGGCCTGCTCATTGCTATTTGAGTTTCCTAATAGATTCTATGATATCTCTGACTCCTGTTACTTTCTCTAATATACTGTGCTGTCTTGTGATCTCTCCATGTGATGTTGAGTTGCATGGTTCTTAGTTTGAGAACCAGTCTTTTGGTTAGGTTCCAAGTTTCAGCTCCATAGATGACTATATGAAAACCCTTCTTTCACAATCAATGTATTAATGGTTGTGATGCCGACCATTACTACTGTAATGAGTTCGACCCTCACTGGGTGCCCCACTACAGTGGCTTTGTGTCAAGCTCTATATACACTGTAAATATTGAATATTGAGAATATACCTGATATTAGTTTGACACAAGGCCACAGTAATGGGACACCAAATGAGGATCGAACATATTACAGCATTAATGGTCAGCATCACAGGCTTGTTAACCATTACTACACTGATTGTGAAACTAGGAATTTCATGAGATTATTGAAATGTTCAGGTATTTCACAAAATCTCTTGTGATTTCATGGAATAACTAATTTCACAATCTTACTGTAACGTATATACGCAGGCTCTGTTCTTACCACTGAACTAACGACACCTTCATGGTAAGGCAGGAGTCCTGAACGCACATATTGTTCATCTTTCTATTCCACAATCGTTGGCACGAATATATGTATTGTCCCTATGCCAACAGTATGTAGTATCCAGTGATTGTATAATTTATATCTGACAGAATATTATAATTATAAAGACATTTGTTTATTAGGTACATATTTGATCGACTTATTTGAAAAAAGAGCGGCCTAAATCGTGTAAATAAATAAAGCAATGAGTGTCGAGTCAAATCGGTGCCGAGCAAATATATGTTCTTAATAAAAAATCATATTCTGTCGGATATAAATTATCCATTCACTGAATACTTCATACTGTCGGCATAGGGAACAACACGTATATATTCGTGCCAACGATCGTGGAATAGAAATATGAACAATATGTGCGTTCAGGACTCCTGCCTTACCATACAAGTATACCTTGCTTTTCGAAAGTTTGCTTTACGCGACTTTTTCGTTTATCGTTTGTTTTCCAGCGAGCTGTTATAAAGGCAGCGCGTACCCTGAACAGCGATAGTGGCGCCACCAAATATATGACTTTAATTTTGGAAAGGCACCTAGGTTTAGGGCACGTTAGCAGGATGTTTTGAGTGCCAACAAAGAACTATTAAAAGCAGTCAACCTCACTGTTGCCATTCAAGTCTTCCACAGCGAACCTCGACTTTCGACAGCGAGGCAGGCAGACCTAGGTTATTTTGGAGGTCTGGGAACGCTGAAAAAAATGTTCGCATATAAATTAATGGTGATGGCTTCTTCGCTTTAAGCTATTTCGGATAGTGAAAGGAAACTGGACAAATGTAGGTCTTTAGTGAGAGCCAAGAGGGTGACGTAAAGCGAACTTTTGGGGGTAAATCTGTACACGGAAAAACTCTAACAACTACAACAGTTCATCTAATTACTTACATCAACTGAGAATAATAAAGGTTTACTTCTATCCCACTGGGCCCTACAGTGACAGTTTCTGTTGTTTTGTAATCGTGGGTTTTTGCTAGGCCGGGGTGCAAGCCCAACGCCCAAGATGGACTGCCTTACAGGGTTAAACTGCTCCAATTTCCCAGCTATTTACCCATAGTGTGTGGAAGAATTGGATTCATGCATTTCCAAAGGACATTAGTGCAAAGTGAACTCAAACTGCCCCAGCCAGAGTTTGAATTCGTATCGCCGATTCGATTCTCTGTGCAGTTAAGCGTTAGGCCACCTGCACATGCTTTTTGTAATAAGGCATAGTATTAGCAACACTAGCCTGTTGCTCTTTTTTTTAGTTCGCTGTTATCCGTGCATTTACTTGTACAGACTTGACGTTTCTTTCAAAGTCAATGTTGTCATAATTCTGTACATATATCTATAGCAGTGTTTCTTAAACTGGTGTATGATTCCACCGAAGGAGAATGAAATTATTTTGAGGGGGAATGAAACTCAAGGGGTAAATGAAGGTTGAATGAAAGGTGAAAGACGTTTTGTTTTTTCAGAATAGAAAAAGATTTTTGTTTTAAACATGTACAATAAGAAAACATTATTTCTAAAAATCTACTGCTAACTTCTAAGACTGTTGTTTGCTAATTTTATGTAAACTAGAAAAATTCAAATCTTATGTGCTAATATTTTGTCACTCCAAGTTCTGTTTACATATGTCTAAGATGTTCAAAAACAGGTATAAAATAAACACCTAAGAAACGAGTTAATTTATGCGTTTTGCTAATGATACGAAATGAATTAAAGCTAGCATTCCAATGGTAATTATGAATCACCGCCACCTATATATGCTGTGTTGGTAGTGATCAATTAAAAAGTTGGAAGAAGTGGTGATCAATGAATAGATTATTTCTCTTGCCTTTGGTTGGGCTGTGATCACTAAAAAAAGTTTCTATTCTTTAAAAAAACGTAATGTTTGTGGTAAACATGTAGAATAAGAAAATATTACACATTATTTTAATTAAATTTTTACCTTCATCTTAATTTCAGTTTTTTTTTATATACAGCTTTCGATTCGGGCCGTTGTTTCTACGGCAACGAATAACAGCGCGGTCGGATAATAAAGAATAATGAGAATCGAACTCACACCCTCATTGCCAGATGGGGTCTAGTTTATGCCTGGCTGCTTTTACCAATCGGTCACGAATGGATTAGCAGAAAACTAGTTAAATTTAATTAAAATAATGTGTTATTACTTCATCCAATAATAATAAAGGAGAAAATATGTTGTTTTTTAAAAGAATATATAATTCTAAGTTCTGAGACTGTTTGCTAAATTGATGTAAACTAGAAAAATCCTAATATTTGTTGTGTTAATGTTTTTTGGCACTCTCGGTTTTATTCACATATTTTTAGGATGTTCAAAAACATGAAGAAAATAAATACTTGAGAAATGAGTTATTTGAATCGTTTTGCTCACGATACAAAATTAATTAAAAATATACACAAAGATGAGTGTTGAATAATGCCGGTAGTATTTCTTTTCGCCGATGTGAGGAAAAGACGTCTCGTTGTTGGGTTGTACCTTTACGGGGGGGGGGCGAACATTCTGTGGAGGGAAATAAACTCGGACAAAAGGGCTCTCCCACGTGGGTGGAGAGAAAGACGACAAAATTCAAATTTTCAATTGAAAATCTGGGTTCGCTTTATTCCCGTCGATAGCTTCGATTCCGGGTCGGTTCTCGGATCACTTTGAGGCATTGAATTCTGCTTCAGTTAACATTCTAAACAATTGGTTTCTTTGCTGAATCACTACCAGTGATGGTAGTAATTAAAAAAGCAAGGCTTCTTCCTCCTCTCACCCCTAATGGGCAGGGGAGCCAAACCCTATCTGATCCGACCCGTCGCTCCTGGGATTCTGATCTAACTGACGCTAAACTGCCAGCGATTTGAAAATCACTGCAACCCTTAAAACCACCGTGGTTGGTTGAACGCATTTTCTTTTGTTCCAACCTCCTCGGCCGCTTGACCCACTTTCCAGCCCCGGTAACACGATATGGCCCTTTGGTCACGTACACCCCAAAACGCGCGAACACACACAACCAGAGTGCATTTCATTACATGAGTAACATGCAATAATCAAAAACGTAAGGATATTTAGTCATGGGTGAATGATATCTTTGTAATAGAAACTTGAGATTGTTTTAGAAACACCGATCTACAGTGTACGTGTATTACGCATTATACTATTGTTATATACATGATTCTTTTCTGAGTCGTTTCCTCGTTTGTCTTTGGAATGCTTTGAGGAAATAGCTTTAAGAACGATGCTGTTGAGGCCAACAGTCTGACTGGAATAAGTACGTCAGTAGATCAATTTCCGTTGCCTACTGATGGAAAAGGCATTTTTGTACAGCCAAATATTTATTTTGCAACATAATCTCCTTCCTTCTCAGCGCAGTTACCCGAACGCTTCTCCATTAATCACATATAACGAACATTATGCAGTGAACATTTCAGATTAAAAGTCAATCAATAACTGTATCAGGCTACCGATTGATTCACCCTCGTAAAAATCTTGTTACAGTCTAGAACATCAGTGATAGACGTGGGCACTTTAGATAGATAATGGTTAGCGATCTACAGTGATTGCAGAAAGTATCCGATACATTTCAAAGTTCATCCTTACACAGCTCCAGGATTGACAGAATTTGGACTAAAGATTAAACAAGAAAAAGAACAGCTGCAGAAACCTGCAACGTTGTTTATACAATTTTTGACAGCATTTGTCAACATTTGTTTCTGTAATAAACTTTGTTTCCAACTGATTTTTCAAGTTAATCCCCGTTAAAACGTCCGAAACAAAAATAATCATTGCATCAGAAATAAAACGAAAATTATGATTCATTGGGAAATGCAAAGCTTATATATATAAGTGTATACATTAGTTATAAACACTGTATAGTCTGCTTTCTTTCTTTCTTGTATATCCTATTTCTATCCCGAGAATTGATTTTGAAAAAAGGAATAATGTGACGTAAAAAAGAAAGAAAATAATTCCTCTTTCTTCGCCGACTCTTTATTTGCTGCGTGTCTACTTTTACCGACTCTGTGAACCGATTAAAAAACGTCTGAACGAAAAGCCTTTTGCCATTCATAGATCTGTCGACTTTTGTCGCAGTTAAAAATACACAAATCAAAAAAATATTCATTGAACAATGTACAACATCAGAAATGTTTGTTCAAAATTCTGTCACTTTTGTAGGTGTATAAGTATGTTAAAAGTTCTTGAAATGTATCTGATATGTGCTGTACTCATTGTAAGTCTAACAGAACATTACTACTGTGTAATGAGTTTGCTCCTCACTGATTACTCAATACTTGTGACTTTGTACCAGACTAAGCTAAGCTTAGTAGATAACTGTAAATGTTAGATGCAAAACTAAAATATAATGGCTTAGATGTGCTTTGTGTCTGTTAACAGCCTTGATGTTATTCCTTTCTTTGACAAAGGTTTGCCCGCTTTACGAAAGTTCACTTTACACCACTCTGCTTTTACGAAAGATCTCGAGC
>VCCN01005116.1:4430828-4444150 GCA_006491835.1 Architeuthis dux | reverse complement strand
CTATCTTTATGATCTGCGTATATCTGTCTGTTGTAAATTAATTGAGAAACGAAGCAGCCATTACTGGCAACCGACACCATTGACGTGTGAAGTGCATTACCAGCTCTCTTTGGGGGTTACCTCATCGCTGCCTTAATTGGAGACTAAATATCCCACGGGTAGAGTAACATTAGCTACGGGATACATTCATTGTCAGAAGTTTTAATGATTTTCGCCTCGCTCTTACATACAAAGATCCAGATAAGAGCTGCAATCATACGGCCCAAAAAGGATAGACTGCCTGGTATGTGTATGCAAAACAATTGTCTAGGGAAGCGCCCGTTCGAAAGGTGGAAGTTTGGAAGGGGCCGGACTTTATGGTGTGTCAAGCAGCCTGCCATAATTGTCACGGAAAATAATTTTCCGTCTGTCGTACGAAACTACGGCTTCGGAGTATTTCGGTTACTTCTCTTCAATGTTTCCAAATTAGATATTTTATATCTAAATTTAGATAATTCTAAAGAGCGGATGTCAAGGGTGATAATTTGTAGAATATGAAAAAACTCTTTATTTTCTTAAAATTTATTTTTATTAGATTTCTCGAGAACCGGTGATCCAAAAACTTAAAACTCGACACTGCACTGCCTTGTGTGCTGACTATAAATCTGTCAACGTTGTACAATGGTCAGTTGCTGAGTAATCAGACAGGGATTTCTTTAATTGTAGTTAGATGAGATAACGACTCGTCGGCTCCTGTTTGGCCAATTTTTTTTTGTTTGTATTTAAAAGATAGAAAGAACACATTCACATTATCATCAGATGAACATCAGCATTGATCGGTATAATGAACATCACAAGTAGTTATTAAGTTGCTGTAGGATGGTGCTGTTCAGCTACAATAGAACACCCAGTGAACAGCGTGCGCCTTCCAACTGATATTTGCCAAGTGAGCCTGGCTTGGCATGGGGTTGGGCCATTTTCAAGTTGGGCCTGGCTCGGCACGGTCCGAGCTATCTACCAAGTGTACAGCATTAGGCACGTGTCCGAGCTATTTGCCAGGTGTGTTATGATATACTGCCACAGAAGGTCATTTCCGGGCCAACACCTGTGTGTGGCAGTGGCCCCAATGATCTTAGGAAAGATGCATATGCGTGGGTGTCCGAAAACAGGATGTTGAACACACAAGCGTGGGCGTTCAAACCTGATAAAAGAAGACACAGGCCTCCAGCTCAGGGACGGAGAACCTCAGATGACTCAGAATAGAGAGGCAGACCGCCTAGGCTGGGCCGGAAGGCATGCGACCGGTGTCCCTGTTGGGGACAGACTGTCGATTCTCATTATCTCTCTCCCACTCTTCATGTATCTTATGAAATAAAAATATATCCGGATGTTTTTATGAAGAAGTTTCGAGTCTTCTTCCCTTTGATTGTCCAAGTTCAAGACTTTCATCACGTTCATCCCACTATACAACAGGGTGAGCCTGGCACGGGTCCGAGCTATTTGTCAGATGAGCCTGGCTCGGCACAGAGCAACTACAGCGTGACACCGAGTCAGGCCCGAACTGACGGGCAATAGATTCCTAGATTAACCTGCTAAACACCACAACAGCAGATGATTTGGTATTTATCACAAGTATCAACCAACTTTTTTTCTAAAATGCCCCATCGGGGTTTACATATTTTCTTGTTTAGCAAAGGGGTTGAGTAACTTCCCGATTCTGTAGAATTTAGAAATACTAGGGCAGTGCCCTTTCAAAAGGTGCATATTTGGAAGGGACCGGGCGTTATGGTGTGTGGAAAAGCCTGCCATAATTGTCATGTAAAATAACTACGGCTTTATTATATAATTATTTCAGTTACTTTTTTTAGTGTTGCCAATTTATATATCTAAATCTAAATCTATTGCCAATTTAGATATTTTATATCTAGATCTAGATCTATTGCCAATTTAGATATGTTATATCTAAATTTAGATCTATAATTTTAGATAAAAGATCTATAATCAGTAGGTTTTTTTTATTAGATTTCTCGAGAACCGCTGATCCAAACAACTTATAATTTTCATGCTAAATTGGTCCCTTAAATTGTGTCCGGCAGCGTTTATGCTTGTTTTTTTTTTGTTCAAAATTTGGACTTTTTCACTACTCAACAGAAAAAGAGGTAACTTTGATAACATTGATCACCCCTTTTTTTAATTGATCACCCCCAACACGACATGCTGCCAAACGACGTCGGTGACGTGACGTGACGGTTTCAATTGAATGACTAATCATACCTATTTTTCTCTTTATTTCAGTTGATATTTCAATAAAGAACAGTAGTGACGTCACTTATGACAGAGCGGAAGGCGTCGACGATCCCTGTGAGACTGTCGAGTGTGAAAATGACGGCCAGTGTACGACAATTGTAGCTGGTCAAAATGGCAACGAGACCAAACATGCCGAGTGTGTGTGCCACGACCGATGGATTGGGCCGCGATGCGAAGCCCTGCTTATCTTGTCGCCCCGACGCGTCACAGAATTCAGCGTCGAACTTCGTGTCAGCGTTCAAAAGCCGAACCCGAAGTGGATTCTAGACAAATACCTCAAGTACACGCTACAATACTGGAGCAACGAGAGCGACACGTCCTGCTACAAAATCCCCGAGATTACCAACATCACCTACGAGATCTCTGATCTTACATCAGGCGTCTTCTACCATTTCTGCGCCCGTACCGACATCATGGCCAAGTGTGCCACCAATCCCAAAGATCCGTTGGCTCTGGGTTCAAACTGTATCGGCATCGTTACTCGTCCAGGGGAACAAGACACCAATGATAAGGGAGGTTCAGTTCCGGTTCTTCCAATTGTTATTAGTGTCACCCTGCTACTTAGCGCCGTGACGGCCCTTGCCGTCGTCTTTAAATGCGGCTACACGATATTCAAAGAGTGCGGTTGCTCCCCACCTGGAGCTCTTCAGAGCTGCTGTCACCAGAACCGGACCCCTGCTTACGATCTCTTCATTCTGCCCGACAATGCATGTGCAAATGTGAATAACCAAACGCCCCTCATTGCGGACTCAAATCAACCACACCTGCAGAACCCACAGTCTTTAACGCCCCTTACTCAGGAATCTGTGTCCGCTCCTCCCGCGGCGCCGACCTTTTTTCCTTTGGCTACGGATCGAACCCCAGCCGACCAGAATCCAGAACGAATGCTACCACTTATGACAGAAACCAATGCCGAAGTAGCAGAATCGCCCGATTTCATTCAAATTTCTTAACTTGTAAACACTTTCTCATTATCATTCAGGGTCGGCGCAAGGGTTTCATGTGCCCTAGGCGACATTTAAAATTTGCGCGAAGGTTTCATGCGCCCTAGACGACATTTAAAATTTGGGCGAAGGTTTCATGCGCCCTTGAAATTTGCACCCCCCGGTTGTATTCCAGAGAATATTTTCTCCAATTTGGAGTACGTCCCTACGACCTTTGCGCCCTAGGCAACCGCCTAATGGACGAGCCGGTCCTGTTATCATAAAATGTTCTGCATTATCAAAAACATGAACTTAAACACCTTTATTTATTACGAACATTGCATGACCAACTGCGGTTTTATCTTCATTTATTTTTTATTAGATGAAGCATTGGCAAACATTATTATTAATTTAGTATTTACTTTGATCTTAGGTGCTTTTTATTGCAGCTTTGCCCAGGCCATCAATCTACCCAGTAAAAAGCGTGGATCCGAAAGTAAAGGATGAGCTCTCGGTGCTCCTCTGCCAAGGCGTCGACTTCTCGTAGCTCAGATGATTAAAGCAGCTGGTGCGTTTAACCAGGCTTCCCCGTGACAAAAGGGACGTGAGTTCGAATCTCACCGAGAGCTTATTTTTTTATGTTCCGATCCGCACTGTTTACTCACTGCCATAGATTAACGGCATAAGCAAAGTTGTGATAAAAAGCAACTAAAAGAATTAAGGAAAGATACTAGTAAAAATTAATACTATCCCTGTCCCATAATAGTTGTTACATTTGCATATGGTAATAAGTGAATAAGTGTAACAACTATTATGGGACAGAGGTAGTAATAA
Organism: Architeuthis dux; assembly: GCA_006491835.1. Classification (NCBI taxonomy): domain Eukaryota; kingdom Metazoa; phylum Mollusca; class Cephalopoda; order Oegopsida; family Architeuthidae; genus Architeuthis; species Architeuthis dux. Next base: position 4,440,107 of record VCCN01005116.1, on the reverse strand, counting down.
AATTGCATGACTAATATCCTTTTTGTACAGATTTTTAAATGATTTTTGAGCTCTTTTAATTTTTTATCGATTTTTATCGATTTTGGATCAATATTTATTTTATTTTGCAAAGAAAAGAAACGGTGTAATGTCATTATGATTATCCTATCATAGTGTTTACATGTCACTGTTTCGTTTTTAACTACAACGATCTGAAGAAAAAAAACATTCGTAAATACAATTCAACGTTTTTTCTTCCCTTTCCTATAATACAAGGTGGGACAGAAGTAATAGGATGTCAATAACGACATAATAGGAAGTAAATATTTATTATTAAAAAAACAATAGTGACTTTTCAGTTAACAAAATCATATTTAGCCACCTTATACAAAACACCAAATGCGATTTTGTTCCTGGGTAGTGAGTTTTATTTTTTTTAATTGCGTTTGTGTAAAAAGAATAGAAAATGGCTATTATTCCCTTCAAACTCTGCTTTTGAGGCCAGGATAGTGATATTCATATACGTTGTGATTTAAAACTGTCTTTGAATTCGCACGTTGCCCAATCAAAAATAAGTAGATTTCAAATTATCACTGTGCTGATCGCAAAAGCAAAGTTTGAGGAGAATAATTGACATTTTCTATACTGTAATCAATCAGAAAATAACACTTATTACCAAGGAACAAAAAAGTGCATCAATCCACATATGAAAATAATAAAAATCAAATTATTTTAAAATAAGGACAAAACAATTATAGCATTGGTTCAAAATGCTGAAAATTTGCTTCAATGCACTTTCTTGGGTTTTTTTGTGTGTTCGTTTACAGATTAGCACCCGTCCCTACATAAGTTCCCAGGATTGTGTACGCAAGAATTGACACTATTGTATAAAGATGTTTTGTATTGTGTAATATTATTGACTTCCCTATTTCTCTGCCCACCCGGTATATCAATGTAGTTTACTCTCTCAATTCGTTGTGAGAAGAATTATCACACGATAACTCGCCTGAAGTGACCAACACTAGAATGACTTGAGGACATATTTAATTGAAAACATTCTTTACCTTAAGTAGTCGTAACAATTATTTTATTTATAAATATCAAAACTCATTTTCTGTCAAGTCATAAGATGAAACTACAGCTCAATTTCTAATAGACGTTATTTGAAAAGACCCAAATATATACGACTATTTCGACTACCCTAACGAAAAGATTTTTCACCCATTAATTTAGAAACAATAAAGCATTAAATAAAAACAATTTAAATCCAACATGAGCAAAACGAATAAAGCAGAAATAACGTCTAAAATAATTATTCAATGTTGTATTTGAAATATTACAAATGTAGAGAGCAGACGTATTACATATAAGAAAATATACCATTTCACCAGAATACACGATAAATACAGGGTGTCTCAAAAGTAACGCCCGAATTGTCCCAAAACAAATTTATTCATGCAATAAACAAACTACAGATCTAATAAACATGGACATATTCAATGCATTACATGTCATGTTCAATGTGACGGCCGTCCATTTTGATGCATTTATTTAGTCAGTAAGCTATTGATCTGTACACGTTCTGACAAAGTTCAATGTCGATGGTGGCAACGTTTTCTTCTATTCTGGTCTTCAATTCTTGTATGGTGACTGGTTTTGTTTCATACGCCATATTCGTTAGGGCTCCCCACAGAAAGAAAGCTGACGCAGTTAAGTCACGTAATCTCGCCGGCCATTCGATAGCAGCACGTCATCCTAGCCAGCGACTTTCCAAATTATCATAAAACCAGTTACTTTGGGAACACCCTGTATGAACCACAACAAAACAATCCGCCATTTTTTTTAAATTTTAACGATGAACATAAAATGTCAGATTTTATAGACATTTGTATCTGAAACTTTTATTTACTTTTAATTTTTTTACTTTTATATACCTACCTTTTTAAGTTGAAGTTTAACTACTTAAACTCTTTTTTTTGTTTACATATTGTCGATATTTTTAAACGTAAAAATTTAACAAAAAACGTGACTTTTAAAAGTACACTAATTCCCCTTCATACTTACAATAATCTGTAATTTTGTGTGTCTACTTTGTGTTACAAAATATTGACAGTTGATCGCATTATCCAGCAGAGTAAGTAGTTTTTAACTGAATTGGGCTGAATGATCGCTTCATTTCAGGGCCGGCCCTAGGTTCTGACGAGCAGTGGGATTTTCCAAATATAAATAGAAAAATGAAAAATTAAACAGAATTTTAAAAAGGCAAAATAAGAATTCCCTGATGTGAAGTCAGATTTTTTCAGGAATATCTGACAGTTTCACCACAACAGATAGTATTTAACTATTGACAAAGGAAATTCTCATTACTGACGATAAGCTCACTCAAGCTTTAAAAGTTGCCGAAGTTTAGCCTGCCCGGTCGGCCCTGCTTCATTTCATTATTTGTATTTTATAAAGATTTTGAACAAAAAGAATTGCACATTCCGAAACCCACAAACTCAAACAAACAAACAAGCAAGGATATGTCTTACTGTCTTGTTTTTACAAGCGTATTTCGCCTGATTTTCCTTTGTATTTACAGGCGTTACCGTATTTGATAACGTTTGAAGACCACTATAACTAATAACTACTCGGGGAACCTTTTTCAATAATCAAATTTTCTAGGGAACGCCTTCAAAGAAACGACTTTGCCATATATATATATATATATATTTACATATGTAGGTAACTATTGAATTTTTGGCCTTGTTTATGGAATTATCTGAATGTGTTCGGTCAAGTCATAAGATGAAATTACAGCTCAATTTCTAATAGAAATACGTTATTTGAAAAGACCCAAATATATACGACTATTTCGACTACCCTGGCGAAAAGAGTTTTCCCACATTAATTTAGAAACAATAAAGCATTAAATAAAAACAATTTAAATCTAACATGAGCAAAACGAATACAGCAAAAATAACGTCTGAAATAATTATTCAATTTTGTATTTGAAATATTACAAATGTAGAAAGCAGACGTATTACATATAAGAAAATATACCATTCCACCAGAATACACGATAAATACAGGGTGTCTCAAATAGAAAATACACACTCGAGTGGAAAAGTAAAAACGAAGCCTACTGAGGGAAAATAGACATATGAACAACTACTGAATTGACAGCGTCCGTGTCACGCAAATAACCAATATGTTTCTTAATTAAAAAGGCAATGTGTTGTTAATTTGTTCTTATATACAAGAACTGTTCGTGTTAAAGAAATAAAATAGAGACATGTGAAGGAATCGTTTATGTAATTAATTATTAAGTATATTGCGAAAATGTCACTTTGTTTCGTGGAACCCTGGGATTCCTTGGAAAACAGTTTGAATACCGCTGGATGCCATATAAGAACCCTCCTTATTTTAGCTGAGAATATTTTTAAAAACTCATTCCGTGAATTCCTTTCATCTAATACTCAGTTTTCTTTATAACCTCTCCTCAAATCCTGGCCAATTTGAGGCTGGACAACGTTACCTTTTGAGCCATATTTTGGAGGAAAATGGTGGTCTTTTATGTCGTCTAATACGGTATTTACCAAGTATACGAGTTTGGGAGGAATGGTGTTTAGTAATTCAACCCCATTCAATGAAGCATCTCGGAAAAACACTGACTAATGCAGGCGTTCGGCCTTTTTCGGATATAGATTATTTATTCTGAACAAAAAATGCTGGACAATGCTATCAATCCTAAATGCATCTGTTTCGTCTTTATGTCTTAAAAATCTTTGTATTTTTGTTTTTGTTTGTTTTGTTTTTTTAAATCTTGATTTGTTTATTCAATCCCATTAAATTAAAAAAAAAATCTTCTCCATTCTAGTCATTAAAGAAATTATCCGACACCATCTCTCGTCGTTCGCTCCCAGGCATTGTGAATATTTGTCTTATCAATCTGTGGATCTTTCTTTTTCTATTTTTTATCCTTTTCCATTTTTTTTCTTTCTCTTTTTCCTTTCTTGTTTCTTTTTTCCTTATTTTCCCCTTTTTTTCTTGTTTCTTTCTTTTCCCTTTCTTTTCTTGTTTCTTTCTTTTCCCTTTCTTTTCTTGTTTCTTTCTTTTCCCTTTCTTTTCTTGTTTCTTTCTTTTCCCTTTTTTCTTGTTCGTTTCTTTTTTTGTTTTGTTTCTTTCTTTTTAACTACCAAAGTTAGTTCTATCAACTGTGTCATTAGTTGTTTCTTATTCGAACTCACAGAGTTAGTAATGATTTGCGAAGCTAGCTTGCAAACCGTTACATTACGGCAGGTCGCCGAACCATCCTGACTGTACCTGAGGCAATAGCACGATACCCGGCAACGAAGGGGGGCGATCCAGCACAAGTTACTCCTGATAAAATCCCTCTTGCAGATGCCTTTCTAGCTCAGAAGTAAATGAATATTTGCGATGTATGGGGTCTGTCCATAAATTATCTAGCCATGCTGAGTACCAATTGCGACGATTTGATATAACTTGGCAATCAAACCGAGAGAACCTTACCGCGTTTGCATAATGGGGTTACTCAGCTCTAGCGAGACGCCATTGCTTGGGCTTCTGTATTGTGTGACCATTGCCTGTCCATTCTGGACGTCCCGTGCAGGGCTTTTTGACAAAGCATCGAATCGCCCAGGTCCGTTAGCCCCTGTACAGTCCAGATTTGGCACCCTGCAACTTATGGTTCTTTTTCCCCAAAGAGATTTCAGATCTTGAATGAGATTAAGGAAAACGCGACGAGGCAGCTGATGGCGGGACTTTGCAGAGTGTTTTGAAAATTGGAAGGGACGCTGGGATAAATGTGTCAGTCTTCTTTAAAATACTTTGAAGACCAAGACGCCATCGTACTAGGAAGGCTGTTTTTTCAGTAATATTAAATGACTGGATCCTTTCCCGACATATCTCACAATCTACAACGAATGATACCTTGAGTGTTTGACAAAGTTTTGTTTATAAAACTTCAACACCTTAATTCCGATCGAATCAGGCTGATACAAGGAAGTTTTACCAAAAGACGGTTACACTGTTACTGTACTGCTTGTGCTGCGAATCAAATAGCACCGGGGTTCTTACCATGGCTGTCCGCTGGGGGGAGCAAAACGTGTCATTGTTTCCCTTCCTGGATCAGGCCTTCTCACCTAGGATGAGGAGGTTTGAAAGATGGAAGCTTATATAGTCAATAAAGGATAGTGGTACTGTACAATAAACTATGAAACCAAGTAATGGATACATCTGTATCCGACAGAATGTGATAATTATAAAGATAATTATTAATTAATAATTAATTGAGAACCCACATCCGCCCGGAATCGGTGTTAGCGATTACTAAAACGGGCGGCCTAGATCGTATAAATGAATAAAGAAACGAGCGCCGTTTATACGATCTAGGCCGCCCGTTTAGTAATCGCTAACACCGATTCCGGGCTGATGTGGGTTCTCAATTAATTATTAATTAATAATTGTCTTTATAATTATCACACAATGAACTATGAAAATTAATTTCAGTGTTTTATACGTCGTAAAATATCTAAAACTTCAATTTAAAAAAACCTTATTTTAAAATTCATAAAATTCTAATGAACGTAATTCCACCTTGTGTATGCCTTCTGATGGATGTACATGTTACGGCTGTTTAGGCCATTTTCTATATCCCGATGTCACGCATGATACTGTACAATTGTTTAATGTAACCCCATATAAAAAGATGATATTATTATTCACTGGTTACCGCTAAGACATATTCCGAATATATACTTTTAGCCGCACTCCCTGGAAATGTGGCAGCGGACTCCCATGGTTCTTTCACCGGGATATGCACGAGAAATACGATGGTGCGCGGGGGGTGTAAAAATGCTGAAATGTCGAAGTAATTGCTGATAAGCAGAATTGACCGAGTCGTCTGCTGTTGCTGATGGCGAATTTAAACTCAAAGAAACAGACGAGAGGATTGCGCAGAACGGCATTTTCATTTTTTTTTCTTTCATTTTTTTTCTTTCATTTTTTAAATGGTCTACTGATATCGGGCAATTTCATATGGTTCTAGAGACTAGAAAAAGCTTGATAAATACAAATGAACAAAGGATTAGTTAGGGGTAGTGTTTTGGGGGTTAGGGTTGCTGGTTTAGGGTTAGTGCTTAGGTATACGTCCTTCAGCCATTTTCACTTCCGAAATTGGAAAAATGTTGAAATAGCCGTCTGCTTCTTTGACTTTAAATTCGCCATCAGGAGAAGCGAAATCGACCGAGTCGTCCGCTATCAGCAGCTAAAGCGGCGGCCATTTGGAAACGGGAAACGTCAGGATTGCCGTTTTATGAGTTGAAATATATATACAAAGGCTGTTAGTATATGTATCCCAAACACTATAATACAAGGGTCAGCAAACTATGGCCCGCAGCCCCATTTCATCCGGCCCACCAATTTCATTGAACTTGTGATTTGCATACAAAGATTATTTGTTTTCCTTTATATGTCTTCGGTTAGTGAACAATAGAATTCAGTATCGACAAATAGAGAAAAGGACTCATGTTTGTAGTATCCTCAAAGATATCGACATTTTATAGCTAACCTGTTTTAACACTATGCATTTCTGATGTTCTATTAAACCTTTTAGCGCTATGACCTTTTTGACCATATAGCAAAAAGCGCAGTCAACTAAATTTGTCACTAACGGTTTTTTCAGTTTTTAAGCTGGTCCGTCAGGCTGGCCTGCTATATGTGTATCACGTACAGGCCGCGCCAATAGAGCTACAGGGCTGAAAATTTAACCGTTTGAGCGTTATGGCCTGAGCGATATAGCAAAAAACACTACCGTCAACCAAAACTGTCACCAAAGGTTTCTTCAGTTTTTTAAGCTGTTTTTGGCTACGTTATTGAGTCCGATATATCGGCCTGGCAGTGCTATAAGGGTTAATATACACAATTTGAACCACAATTAAACTATTTTGTCCCGAAAAAAGAGTTTCATAGTACTCATTGATTGATAGTACATGGGAGATTATGTAGGTATATACTCCTATAATAACAGAACAAAAGTAATAAAGAAAACAGGCTGTGCTATAAGGGTTAAGAGACGGACGTTTTACTTCAATAAATAAGTACTATCATCATTAGTTGACCCCCGGACATCAAATCACTATTATCAACCCATTTATCATTTCTGCTTGATTTCTTCCGAGATAAAAGCGCTGGAAATGATTTTGCTACATAAATAAATTGCACATTAATAAAATTCGGGTCGACTTTCTGGAACACTTTTAGTGACCCAATTCTACGTTGATATAACTTTCCACTGAGTTCCGTAATGCCTTGAATACTATTTTATACATTTCTATTACGCAATGAACAGCGAAATAGAGTAATTACACACGCAATACAGATCGATTGAGAATGGCTTGCGAGAGCAGAACTTGTGGTGTCGCTTTCATTTGTTTCCTTCGCTAATGTTATTGCCGACCTCATTATCTCCATCCATTTTTAATTAACATTTAATTAAATTCCTCGGCCTTTTTTCATTTACCCAAATGTCAACGTAGGTTTCTTCAGTTTGTAAGCTGGTCGGGCTGACCTTTTTAGGCCGATATATCGCCCGTGTAGTGTTTTTGGCTACATTATCGTGTCCGATACATCAGTGCAATTTGAACCACAATTAAACAATGTTTTTTTCCCGAAAAAAAAATGTCCTCGTTCTCATTGATTGATAGTACATGGAAGTTTATGCAGGTATATACTCTTATAATAATAATAAAAACAGGCTGTTTCCATAGGCTGGTATGATCGTTTTGGCCCGCAAGATAACAACAAAAAAAGAATTTCTAATCTGCCCCCTCAAAAGGTTTTCCGACCCCTGATCTAATATGACAGAACCGTAAGTTAACCGACCGAAACATGATGTAAAGTAGAGCTGGAAAACATAAAAGAAAATGTCAAAGATTCCCACATCGTAAGAGAACTTTACTTTCTGTCTTCAAACAGAAAGGAAGCTGGGTATGGGAAATACAAATGAAGGGGGCTAAAAACAAAAAGGCCAAGAATCTCGTTCTGTGAAGACATGCGCGGAGTAATTTAGAGTGCAATGATTGCCGAAAACCCAAGAACTACAGATTAGAAACATAGTCCAGTAGCGCGGCCCAAAGAAACTATAGCAGATGGACAATGAAAAAGGTAAGTGCTATTCACTATTACCTACTTCAATATTTATGGTTGGCTAAGAAGATTTTTCGAAAATAATGCTTCCCTTTACTATCAGTAAAATGTTATTAAAGGTAAGATTTGAGCATTGTTCTATACAGTACATAAAAAGTAATTGTCGACATAAACCTCCAAGGATTTTGGCTCACTCATGTGTGAGAATAGTAATTTACCGAGGCACAGTCTCCTTGTCGCTTAGGAAGTATTTAACCGTTGCATTGAAGGTCATGGCATCCCCTGGTGTTTGCAGTTAATACCGAGTACCAAAGGTAATTCATTTGAAGTGCCCACGTATATTGTATTCCTCATTATGTACCGTATATACCGACACATCGATTTCTTGAGCATTAAGTATTTTCCCTAATGGATCATGTTAGTCTCTAGACCCTATGAACTTGACACTCTGATAGATATAATGCTGCTTTAAGTTGGAGTCTACTTATCCAACGAATATTGGACTAAACCTGAATTCACACCTTAGTTTTTGGGTCGACTTATACGCCGGCAGAAACAGAGATCTAAATTTAGGAGGGCTGAACCTCAATTTTAATGGTTCATTACAAGCGGTACTGCTGGTTTCACATATAGATTTTCATAATGAACATTTGAGTGTTATTTCCAATTGTTCTTATACATCTAGTTTGTTGTTTTCTGAATGGCTAGATGATTCGTTCAATGGAATAAGAATATGTCCTGAGACCAAATCAAGAGCTGTTATGTCTTTAGTCTTTGCAACTATTGTCATAAAGAGAATTGTTTTAGATGTTACTACCCACACGTGTGCGTGTGTGGTCCCCCCCCACCCTCCATTAAACCGACCTTGTCGCATCCTGTTCTCGTTGGGGTTCGGGTAAATAGGGACTTATACGCCGGTATATACGGTAGGTGTACGCATAAATAGCCATACACAAATGCTTCGATAATTTTAAAAGGTCTTTTCGTAAATCTTAAGCTTCAAAACTAAATGATATCACAGTGTTACGGTATCTTATAAATTATTTTGTGTATTACTTGTACTCTTAGCTTATTTAACAGGAGTTTTATCAACCATTGCCTAAACTCTTTCAGACAAACTTTCAGAAATCTCATATTTATATTTGATATATA
>VCCN01005116.1:4353261-4365609 GCA_006491835.1 Architeuthis dux | reverse complement strand
ATTTTCAAAAAACAAGCGTGAATGCTGCCTAACACAAACTAAAGGACCAATTTAGCATACCCTTATATTGTAAATTGATTCCCTCACTAAAAACCTATTTTGTAGGAACTTTATTTTTAAAAGTTATTTCTAGACATAATAAGGAGTAAATGTTTAAATTTCAGCTCTCTAGCTTCATTGGTGCAGACTGTACGCGTTATAATGCGGAGGGAAAGAAATTAATCTAGCTAAAAAAATAGCTAGGTTTAAATCCAAAATAGCTAGACCTAGCTCTTATATGTTGACTATGTTGATAACAGTTTTTGGTTCGTTATAGCTCGGTCTGCGTTATAATGCTGGTGGGATGGTGGACCCAAAAATATTAATCTAGCTCAAAAATAGCTAGGTTTAGATCCAAAATAGCTAGATCTAGCTCTTATATATTGACTATGTTTTTGGTTCATTATAGCTCGGTTTGACACATACATACACAGATAGCCAGCCAGACAGACTTGAAAACTGAAGAAACCTATGTTGACAGTTTTGGTTGACGTTTACTAACAAACGTAAATGGACTAAACAGTACCTAATTTGGTATTCAGTTCTCCGACATCTCCATATTAAACTATTTTCTTTTAAGTAAAAACTTCGATATTTTCGTCCCCAACATCTTTTTTTGGTTAGTTATTTACGTTACAGCTTTCATTTGCCCCTCTCTCTCTCTCTCTCGCTTTTATTTTTTGTTCTGCTTCTTTCGTCCTTTTCCCCCTCTTTCTTCATACATCCGTTTTATTTCATTCATATGACTTCGTCTCAGAAAAGTCATCTTTATGCTATTTGGGGGATTGATTGCTTGGTTACTTCATAGTTATGCATAAATATTCTATATTATAGGATTTGGGGTTCAATCAGTTACATCATGGCTGCCATTAAGAATATTGAGTACATTCTGAACTCGATGAACGGTTAAGATTCGGATTTTAGTAGCACACAATTGTCCTAGAAGTTCTCATCATCATCGGCTCTTTAACGACCGTCGGTGGACAGACCTTCCCCAAGATTCACCAGATGGCTCCGCGACGCCCACGACCGAGATGGAGCTAATATTTTCTGAACTTGTCTGAATCGTCCCGCCGTCTGGTTAGTCACACAATAGAAACCGCCAAGTGACCAACGTCTTTAGGCAGCATTATGTGTTGGGGATGATCAATTAAAAGAAATTGGAAAAAGAGGTGATCTATGAATAAGTTACTTCTGTTGCCTTTTGTTGGGTGCTGATCACTAAAGAAAAGTCCGAATTTTCAAAAAGCAAGCCTGAATGCTGCCGGATTTGTATTCAGCAGTATTCAGGACCAATTTAGCATACACTTACATTGTAAATTGAATTTTTTTGTCGGCCACAATTTTGCATATGATCTCTTGGGATCCATGATTTGAGTCGTGATGTCCAGCGGTTGTCTGACATTCTTTCTACATGGCCTGCCCATTGCCATTTGAGTTTTCTAATGGATTTTAAGATATCTCAGACTCCTGTTTTTTCTCTCTAATATACTGTGCTGTCTTGTGATCTCTCCGTGTTATGTTAAGCATGATCCTCCCTTGTGCACAATGTTTCAGCTCCATATGTGACTATCGGGAGGACGCATTGGTTGTAGACTTTTCTTTTTAATACTAATGGTATTTTCTTGTTCCTGAAGGTTGAGCTTGCTCTGCCGAAAGCTTGCCAACCTAGGGTTTGATTTCTTCTTCTGTTGAAATTTTCATGGAAATTCGTTGTCCCATGTAGATATGATGGTCTTAGGAACTCTCAATCCATTAAACATTAGAACCATCTGGAAATTTGTTTGTTTTGGAAAAATATTTTTTTAAGGTTTTACTATGGGATTTCTATTTACGATTTAACTATAATGATAAAGTGGACACATACTTTCTGCCATTTTTACGGAGGTATGTCTTATATGAATTATCTTCTCTTCTTCCGGTTACTTTCTTTAATACGATCAAACCCAAATCCTAACCCTAACCCCAAAATTACCCCTAACCCTAGAAACTTAAAATTATTAAAAGAATTAAAATTCTAAAATTGGCAATCATGATGTTTCCTGTTTCCATATGCTGCCGACGACTCGGCCGATTCCGCTATTAGCAACCCGAACCCCAACACTAACCCCAACCCCAACCCTAACCCTAACCCCAACCCTAACCCCAATACCAACACTAACCTTTACGCTAAAAACACTAACCCTAACCCCATCACCAACCCCAACACCAACCCTAACCATAACCCTAACCCTAACCTCAACACCAACCCCAACACTAACCCTTACGCTAAAAACACTAACCCTAACCCTAACCCCAACACTAACCCCAACACTAAACCTAACTCCAACACCAACTCCAACACTAACCCTAACCCCAACACTAACCCTTACACTAAAAGCTACCTTATCCTTTGTTCATTTGTATCTTTTGCTTGAATAAAAAAAAACACTAGTCTCTTGAACCACATAACATTGCCCGATGTAACCCACTTAAAAAATGGGGGGGAAAATGAAAATACCGTTTGAAAATATCGTCTCTTTCTTTCACTTTAAATTCGCCATCAGCAGCAGCGGAGGACTTCGTTGGATTCCACTATCAGCAGCGGCTGGGGCGGTGGCCATATAGAAACAGGAAAGGTAATGATAGCCCTAAAGCTTTAGAATGAGATAACTCGTGGGAGCCTTATCTCTATCCGTACCTGTGTAAAAATGGCGGAAAGTATGTGCCCCCCGCGTACAACTTTGAATGTCTTTTTTGTAAAAACCAACAAATCTCCGGATGGTTCGAATGTCTAATGGATTGAAAGCAGCTAAAATTGAAAAGATTTGGCCGTAACCACATAGTCAGTGATTTCCAACAAGTTACATCTGCTATATTTACTTCTGAGGGGTTGTAGTCATTCTCAACGTGGCAATATCACCACAAGGGGGCGATAGTTGAACTGAGGGGGAAATAGTTTGTAACAGACAAGTGGATTTTTCATACTGTTATTGAAAACACCCAAGAGGAACTTATTGAACTAAAATGCAATGATGAATGCAAATACACATTTGAAAAGAGCTGGAATGACTGAATTGTGGCTGTCAAATACGCCTAAACACCGCTATCCAAACATAAAGTACTGATGTGCTTTCCATATTTATATTTGGTTGCATATTGACAAAGGAAAGACGTAGAACAGTTATATACATGCGATAAGATTGTAACGGACACATATGTATTTTTGCACTCACACACTCCGGCCAACAAGTAAAACCACTTGACACACATATTTCCTTTAAGATTACACAGATTGTTATTCCGAGAAATACAGTTATCTTGTCTTCTAGATAACCAACTTCCAGGACATGAAAATACACCACTTGACTCGAACACGATACACTTTGTAGACAACAAGTCTGGCAAAACCTTGTATATTGTCACTTTACATTTCCTCTTGGAACTTGACGAAACCCATTTCCATCACACCACAATTCCGACCAGCCATCACCTTCCACTCACCTCTTAATATAAGAAGACAGCTATACTACAGCTATAAGAAGACAGCTATATTCAATTTTGTCGCCTGCAAATCATTGAAGGTTCCACTCTTTCCACAGAGACGCGCCTCTCACCTCTGATTATTTACGTACACATTCATACATACACACACACAGACACACACACTCTTCCTTAACATCTTCAACAAACTAAGGACACTTTACTAAGTAGTCTACGAACTCTTTAATAGCATTCTTTCTTTTTTTTCTCAACAGCTAAGAAATAACTTATTGTTATATCTTCTGTAATAAATATACTGCTTATTATCGTTGCAAAGTATTTATATTCTTTATTCTTATTGGATAATTTACCATGTGCAACTGACATATTTGCAACATACATGTATTTCATCCCTTTTACTACTGCAGAGAAAGAAAGATTCTTTCTTACGCATATCGTCAACTTCTTTCTTTCTCTAGTATAATCAGCACGTTAGTTTTACTTACAAGCCCTTAAAGGCTATTATCACTATAGGCACTATTACTACCGTTGATACTATTAGCTTACCGTTAAAGATTACTACGCTTTTATCATTGTTATTGTTTATATCGTTAACTTTTATTTGGAGTCAGATTTATTTAATATTAATATTAATTCTATCAATAATATCTTCGTTTTACAAGATATAAGACTGAAACTCACAAATATTAATCCAAATGTTGAGAAGCTAACAGTAAAGCATCAAATACAAGGGTTGAATAAACAATGTAAGTAAAATGTCAGTTTAGTTTCATAAAGAAATAATATCTTCGTTTTACAAGATATAAGACTGAATAGTACTCTTGTTTGAAAGATAAACACGTCAGGTTAGTCACGCAATATAAACCGCCACGTGACCAAGTCGTTTGGCATCATGTTGGGGGTGATTAATTAAAAAGAATTGGAAAAAGAGGTGATTAATGAATAAGTTACTTCTGTTGCCTTTTGTTGGGTGCTGATCACTAAAAAAATCCGAATTCTTTAAAAAAAACAAGGACCAATATAGCAAACACTTACATTTTTCCCCAAGTAAAAACCTATTTGGGGAGGGGGGGTTCTTTTAAAAAGTTCTTTCTAGACATAATAAGTAATAGTAAATGTTTAAATTTCGGCCCTCTGGCTTTATTGGGGCGGCCTGTACGCGTGACACATATATACATACATGGATAGCCAGCCAGACAGACTTGAAAACTGAAGAAACTTATGTTGACAGTTTTGGTTTACAATTTCTAACAAAAGTAAATGGATTATACTGTACCTAATTTGGTATTCAGTCCTCCAACATCTTTCGTAATAGGGAACGAAAGGTTGATGAATTCTGGGTTTGAGTAACCACCTAAAGTAAGCGAGGAATGTTAATCATTTTTATTAAACGGGTGACCTCATTATAGCTATCTATTTAAAACCAAAAGTCTCGACTGTAAATAGTGATAGGTTTAAAGTTAAACTTTTGAAATGAATTTTAAAGAAAGAAATGGTGAATTTTGCCGAGGGCCGTTGAAAAAATGTAAACTGTGCAAATTTACTCATGGTTGGTTAATGTTGTTGTGTGATGTAAGGTCAAGGCTGAAACTCCATTTTTGTGTCACGACTTCAGGCACGACTGCCTTTTCATGTCCGACTTTGATAAGAATCAAAGACATCATCACATTTCAAACAGATCACGTCTTTGGTATTTATGCTTAGACTTTCGGCAACATTAAGACATGGAAACCGAGACCTATTTTCATTATTTATTCATTTGCTTCACCTTTCTAATATAGAAACCGTGAACCAAAACTGTCTACATCAACATAGGTTTCTCCAGTTTTTAAGTTGGTCTGGCTGGCTGGTTACATATGTATGTATCGCGCACACAGGCTGCACCAAGGGAACTACAGAGTTGAAAATTTAAACATTTACTCCTTATTGTGTCTTGGAAAAACCTGTGACTTGGGAAGAGTAAATACAACCAGATGCAGGTCGGAACCAGAGTTACCATTTGGTATTTTTAAAGACCAAAATTGGGCAAATTTGGTACTGAACAAAGCTATTTGGTTCCGAAAATAAAGATTTGGTACTGAGAAATATTTACAAAAGATAACACATGAACGATATGATACGACATAAATATACATGAACAATAGATTAAAAAAAATATGTATTTTAATCTATTTTTCCTGCAAGCTTAGTCTGATTGTGGTTATTTGATTATGCATGAACAAAAACATTTTAAAAGTCTAGAAAAGGAAGTGATGTGTCATTTTCGGCAGCCAATATTTAATTACTTCTTTTCAAAGAAGCGTCTCTGGTCTTTTTGGCCCTTAAAAAGTGACGCAAATACCGCATAACTTTTTACGGGTTTTATACCGTTCATCGAGTTCGGAATGGCCCCAGTATTCTCAATGGCTCTCATGTTGTAACAGATTGCATCCAAAATCACATTATATTGCATATTTATGCATAATTTTAATCCATCTTTCCTGCAAGCATAGTCTGATTGTGGTTATTTGATTATTTTGGTACTGAAGCTGCTTAATTTGGTCCCAAGCCCATACAAATTTGTTCTTTTGTGACAAAAGATATCTGGCAACTCTGGTCGGAACCTTAGTGTTCGCTAGCCTGTCCGGCAGGGTCTCCGAGAGGAATTTGATAAGTGCAAAGTTGTTCACGCCCAGCCCTACAGACACTGCACAAACACCTTCGTCTTTTAGCCATCCTGTTTCCATCTGCTATAACCTTTTTGACACACCATACTATATCCACCCACCGATAAACAATAGAGTCAACCTATTTTGTACATATCGTATCTAGTTATAAGTTTCGATGCATAGATAAAACCAAGAATCTCTCAGGTACCCTTTGGCTTTCCGGACTCCGGTTGTCAGTAAGTGAAGTGGTGGGTACATTGAGGGTGGATCCACCCGTGTGTTTGGATGCTTAGTTCCTTGCAATGCAACGTGCTTCAAGGAGGGTTTTGCATAAAGTCATGAGGAAAATAAAAGTAGGAAGTCACCAGGTTTGATTATTTCGGAGTTTGTGCGCAACTGATAACCTCGGGTTAGCATCATCACCACTACCCTGCCAGCACTCTAACCCTTCTGTATCTCTCTCCTCCATATCTCTCACTTCCTTTTTCTCGCTCCTTGTTTCCCTCTCTCCTCTCTCTCTCTCTATCTCTCATTTCTGGTGCCCTTTCTCTCCTTTTCTCCCTCTGAGCCGCCTCTACTTTCTGGAATGCTCTCTTTTCTCTCTTTCCCCTTTTCTCTCTCTCTCGCCCCTTTTTCATCTCTTCCTTTTTCTCACACACTTTCTCTCTCTTATTCCTGTCGCTCTTTTTTCCCCTTTTACTCCCTCTGAGCCGAGGTGGCTTTCTGGTGTTCTCTCTTTCACTCTAAAAACCTGTTCTTCTTCCATGCTCTCTCTCTCTCTCTCTCTGAGACTTCTCATTTGCTTGTACTCTCTATCACTCTCCCTCTGAGACCTGTTGTTCGCCCTGTAACTCTCTCTCTCTCTCTCTCTCTCTCTCTCTCTCTCTCTCTCTCTCTCTCTCTCTCTCTCTCTCTCTCTCTCTCTCTATTTATCCAATTAAAATACATACTAAATATATGTACATATGCATCAACATGCGCCCGAACACAAACACAAGTACGCGTGTATGTATTAGGCTGAAATAGCAAGGATATTATCATCACGATATAGGCTTGTCCCGCAATCAAAAAACAAACATTTCGTAAGCTTGAATGGCGTAAAACGAAGAAGCAAATACCATTAATTTATATGTGAAAATTTGTTAGCGTTCCCAGACAAAAATATGGTGATTGATGTTAGGCCGAGTAGTCGGTGGTTAGTGTGGTGGGAGATACAGGAGACTGTGTGCAGGAGAGAAGAAGGGTGTGCGCACAGTCTCTATAACGGCTGCAAAACAAACACTGAACGCTATTTTCGTTTTTTGCCTTTTATTTCGGGTAATCCAAAATCCGGATAATTGATTTCTCGTAATCCCCAAAATCCGGATAATTGATGTTCTAGTAATCCAAAATCCGGATAATTGATGTTCGGGTAATCCAAAATCCGGATAACTGATGTTCGGATAATCGAGGTTTCTTTGTATTGGAATCTCTTTATGATCACTTCTAGACGGGTAGGGTGATTGTATGACTCCCTTTCACGTAAGACAACCGGCCGCAAGGGCTGACTTTACACAGCAGCGTCCAATTGTCCGTTCACATCTTCGCATTGTGCCTTCGATTGTTATGGCTTCTGGAATTTACGACACAAAGGATTCATCTTGTTTGATTAAATAAACCTGCCGCTTTCAGCATTTGGAGAAGCCCGTATGAGGTCTTACTTTGCACAACTTAGTTTCCGATTGACCTTTCGCTGACCCTGGGTCATCAAACTTTGGACAAGGCCTCGAATTAAAAGTTTATATCAAAAGCAAAATACAGTATTAATTGGGAAATGCAGCTTCGTTCCCTGTAGATTCCAACGGCATTAAAGGAATCATTTCGTTTTGTGAACTCATAACATTTAACCATTTCCGAATTCGACTACGGATGAACAAAAGGGAACTGAGTTGATTGCAACTGATCAAACATTAAAACCAAGTATTTATGTAATTCAATATTTAGTATTTAATATTATTTATCCAAGCAAGCGAAGCTTGGGTATTGATCAGGACCAATACTTTTCTATATGATTTTGACGTCCGTTGCAAGTCTATGCACACCTAAATCATAGAAGTGAATCTTAAAAGGATATCAAATATATTTCAAATATAACACAACCCAACGGATAACATAGGCTACAGGGAAAAACACTGAATTACCCCCATTTTTTTTTTTAAATAGTTAAAAAACATAAAATTGAATTCATTTAATGTTCATTCGACTACTGCTGTCAAACGTTATTTCCGGTGTTGCCAATTTAGATGTTTTTCATCTAGATCTAGATGTTTTTGGTTGCGTTAGATGTCAGAAATTGCTATTTAGATGAGTTTCAATTAAATAAGTAATATTGTTAATAAAATAAGCAATTTTATAAAGTAAATCTTCCTAGATTTTAGATATATATCTGGGGAATCTAGATGTTTCTAGATGTAAAGTCTTAACGAATACTATTCCAGGAGTAAGTTACAGTAACATTGTAAATAGAGCCTATTTACAATGTTACTGGAATGGTAAACTGTATCGTTACTTTCCGTCTACTGTGCGGAAGTGAGGCTTCGAAGTATTCGGTTACTTCGTCTTGTTCAATTCGTTAACTTCCGTGTTTGTAAAAATACAATCAGTTCAAGTAATTCGTTGTGCTTTGATGAAATAGTTTTTCTAAAAACTGACAATTCCTGGAGGGTTCTAGGGTCTAATCTAACTACTACTGAAGAAATGCACTGCAATTATTCGACGCATGGCCATTGTACGGGGTTAACATTCGCCAGATATATACGGATACACAAACGGACAAAAATATTTTAGTGTCTGAAAAAGCAGCAGACAGTAAAAGCGCTTTCGGTACAATGTAAGGAAGGTGGTCCTGATTATAAATTGTAACGTTTTACACCGTCGCCCACAAATACAAAGAAAGAAAACAATGAAAGAAAAACAGAACTAGGATTAGACATTATTATGCGCTGTGGCCATGATAAATATTAAATATTAAAAAGTAAATAAATATAAATATAATAAAGGATTAATAATTTATAAATAATATTGTTAAATTATGTAGAACAATGGGTAAATACGGATTAATCATCGCTAATCCGGTTGCTCGTATTCTTGTTCCACCTATAATCAAGAAATAAGTATCTCTGCTACGAAAATGAACAAAGGTTGTATATTCACCCATGTCTGCACAAGTGTCTATCTGTCCGTCTGTTTGTGTGTTTGTCCACACACTATCTCCAAAAGTTCTTAATGACATTTGGTGAAAATGTAGGCAAGGAATAATTGATTGAATTCGGGGCTGAATACAGTAATTATTTTTGACTTTCTTAACATTATGAGATAGGACAATTTTTCACAGTCCAAAGGAAATGAATTACGGTTCAAAGGGGTGTCTCTGATGAATACTTATTACAAGCTTTTGTCTCGGCATTCTGAGGGCTTTCCAGTTTTAACTAGTAGTAATTTGGAATTATTTTAGATTGTTGAGCCTACCCACCGTCACTGTTTTAGTGACACTAGTAGCTACATTAGTTGTCGACACAAACTCTAAAACAATAGCAGACCTGCATTTTTATTTTTATCTCACTGTGCCTCAGCTATGATTCCAATGAAAAAAGAAAGTGTTGTGCTATTAAGATTTAAGTTTAAATGTGTACTTGCTTTTGTTTAAAGATTACTTTTTCTTGAATCATCCAATGTGTACTTATTTACATTTGTTATCTTAAAGGAAAGATGTGGTGGTGAGCGACTGTATTTGAAGTGTTTATCTGACTGAGCTACGTGTGATCGGGAACATTTCTTATCTTGCATCCTAGGAGTTTTAATGATGCTGGATTTAGAGACGGTTGATCAAGTTTAAATTGAAAATTAACTAAGCGGAAAAGAACACATATCTGAACTACTGATAGATGTCTTACATTACCTCAAATGTATCTTAGTCACATTGAAGTGTTCGCAAAAGAAGAAAAGGAAGAATGACCAGATATTCAGAAGGGATCGAATTGATGAAGGTGTCGTTGGATTAGCGGCTAACTTGGAAAATGGGATTGGTGAACACTAATGCCCACCACCAACAATGGGTAACTAGCAGGGCAAACTGGGCTTTCAGCCTAGGTTGGCAACCAGTCTAGAAGCTGGCGTTCACTTTACACTAATGCCCACCACTAACAATGGGTAACTAGCAGGGCAGATTGGGCTTTCAGCCTAGGTTGGCATTCACTTCACATTTCACGTTCACTTCACACTAATGCCCACCACCAACAATGGGTAACTAGCTGGGCAGATTGGGCTTTCAGCCTAGATAGGCAACCAATCTAGAAGCTGGCGTTCACTTCACACTAATGTCTAGAAGACACACAACTGATGCCAAACCCTCTTCTAGCGTTTGAGTGGTGGGTAACGGACAGAGTAGGGAACTTGTTCGCAAAGTATACAGTTAACTGGTGAAGTTTCAATGGGGCTAGCAAGCCTCATCATAATCAGCAGCAGCGTTATAAGCCCACTGCTGGACAAAGGCCTTTCCCATCTCCTTCCGTGGCGGCCTTATCTTGTGCTAACCTCTGCCAAGTCTTACCGGCAAACTTTTCTACCTCGTCCTTCCATCTTGTGTCTGGTCTTTTCCTACTTCGTTTGCAGTCCCATGGGCACCAATCGGTTAGTCTTTAAAGTGGATTATAATAATCTTTTTAATAAGATGTGTTTGAAACTTAATAATGACCATATTTCTGAATTCCTCGTGTCAGAATAATTGTATGGAAAAATGTGTTCATTTGTCTCTGTATGTGGTTTACTTCACACGTTATGCAATTTTCTATCTTTCCGGTGTCCGGGTTCAGAATCGCACTAGGTGCCATATATGGTTAAACATGAACCCCATGGGACATTATTTCAGCTTGGGAACAGGAAGAATAATAAAATAGACACTTCAAGGATTAAGAAAAAACAGGTGGCGAAAAGAAATCCGGGGTAATGCCGTGAACCTACTTTTTTATCTTTAAATAAACAAAAGGTGAATAAAAACGGACGGACGAAATATCGCGACTGCCTTTTTCCCTTTCCACGACACTTCGAGTAGAGGTGGAAGATTTTTAAAATGGTGGTGATTGAAGCCTGGGAACGCTCATCAAAACCATGGTTTTCCTCGTTCTATGAATATTTCGGTTGTCTTTTGTTCCCGGTGGAAAAAAAGGCCAGTGACTTTCATTCGCTATGGGTGTCTGTCTGTCTGTCGTCGTCGTTGTGTCCTTTTTCTCAATTGGATAATTTCGTTATTCTTTAATATATTTCAATGAAATTTTGTATCTAGGCTTGTAGGCTAGATTCTACCTGGAGATGGTGAGTTATAGCCGATCCGATTGTTTGGTTACATTTTATAAGCAGAAACGTTGTGTTTATTTACAGTGTGAACATTTCTCAAATCTTGACCGATTTTGCAGAAATTTGGCTATAGGTGTATACAAAACTTCAGGAATTGAATAATGGTGAGTTACAGTTGATCCGATTGTTTGTTTACATTTTATATGTAAATAACCATATGTCAACATGCAAAACATATTGAACTTTAGAACTGCTGAACCGATTAGAATGGAAATTGTTATACGGGTTCTTGGGCACATAATTACTGAAAATATATAACGTTTTTTAAGAATATCCTGTTTGTATGTGTGTGGTGGTTTTTAGTATCGTGTGAAGATGTAGGCCTGTTAGAGTGGGTGTGTGTACTGGGATGTTAAATATATATATGCGTTGTTGCGGTTGTCCAGTCCACATGATACTAACAACACAGCTTAACATCCCCCTACACACACACACACTCACTCTAACAGGCCTACATCTTATTAAAGACCACCACACACATACAGACACTTTCTCGCAACAAAGATTCACACACACACACACATGAACAGGCGACACCCAAATATTCTCATACACACACATATACACACAAACAGGCTAACATCCGCACAAACCACCACATATATACACACACTTTTTCTCGCAAGTAATATTCCCCCAACACACAACTACACGCAAATATTCTCTCACACACAAACCTCAATGTTCCCTAGCACACACACATTCACAGGATACTAACAAATCATCACCAACATTCACCACCATAAACACATTACACACCCCAACCCACAGATACACACACTTCCCC
>VCCN01005116.1:4311960-4327046 GCA_006491835.1 Architeuthis dux | reverse complement strand
CTTTAAGGACACCTTGTATAATAATAAAAACAAATATTCTGGACCTACAAAACCGAAATTGGAAAACTAAAAATGAACAAACAAAACAAAGAATGGCATAATATATTTACCTCGTTCTTTTGAATATTTGATAGGGTCGGTGCTATATCTCGAACTAACACTGTCCTCTCGACCCCTGCTTGGTGCCATCTGTCTTTGCTGCCTTGCTGCAGCAGCAGATTCAAGATGGCCATACCGTTTCTCACGGCGCCGATGTTCAGTGTCCAACTCTTTCTCGGTTCCACACTCTGCCTGAAATAATTCACCGGCATAGCCAGCCAATGGTCCCTGCTGTTGAATAAAATTATAAGAAAAATACAATTTTAATGCTGCACTGATAGAGGAAAGTTTATTTAATAATCAATACACCAGCTTTGTTCCATTGAAGGGAATTAGTAATGCATACAATACAAAAAGTATCCAATACATTGCAAAAAGGTTTTGTAAACATAAGCTTCAAAATTGACAGAATATGGACAAAAGATTAATATTAATTAATTAATGTATATAAATAAAAGATATTGGAGCAAGATTGAACATTGAAAAGTTATGTACAAAAATCAGAAACATTAGGTCCAAACTCAGTTTTGAAGATTATGTTAAAATACACTTTTTTTGCAATGTATCGGATACTTTTGCACTCACTATATGTAAAGGACAGCTTTGGCACTATATTTATGACAGGCACAAATCTGTGCAACAGTGCAAGAATATTTGAATTTCAACATTCATCTTTTCTGACCAATGATAAAACAGAACACAATTAGCCAATCAGCAGACAGAGATTGATAACTGAAATCTTTTCTTGTTGCTAACTTAAGTTTTCTCAGTCACAGAAAAATATTAAGCATTTGAATTTCTATGAGATTATTTTTTTAGAAAAGAAACTACTGGAGGCGTATTGCATTCGGCAAAAAATATCTACTGGAGGTGTATTGCATTCGGTAAAAAATATCTACTGGAGGCGTATTGCATTCAGTAAAAAATATCTACCTGTGTTTCTGTGGAGTTTGAGCAGTTTCTTCACATTCTCTTGCTTATTTTAAGACTTAATAGTTAAAATAGGGTAAATAGATGTTTACATCTCAACCATTTCATCTGAGGTCTTATTAAAAAGTGAATGGACTCATTTAAGTGGAAGAGTCCATTGTTTCAAATGATGGATGAGATATATTTTAATCAGCGAAATTGTTAATTTTAATTGATTGATTGATTGTTTTGTTTAACAGTACATCGACTCTTGGTGGGTCATTTAGTGCCGAATTCAGTAAGGGGGGGGGGTTCCCTTGTCCGCGTGACTAGGGACTTGAGGGGGGAGATTCCCAAATCCCTGTCACTGAGACAAATGCCATGAGGACCGGGATAAAGTGTGGGGGGGAGATGCCAAAAGCTTCTCAGGATGAATCCTGAGCATGCTAATGGTGATCGCCTCCTGACCAGCTGGCCAAGATAACCTGTGCAACTTCTCCCAGGACGATACCTGAGAATGCCACAAGGACCCCCAAGGGGGCGTGGTTCTCTGAACTTCGAGGCCATGGCGGTAGATGCTACACTTTGATCTTAGCCAAAAGGCCACAAAGTGATCTGTTAATTTTAAGTGGAAGAGTCCAATGTTACAGACAGAAACAGAAAATGTCACACTATTTTCTTATATAGATTGATTATAATCTTTTTTTTTCTAGAAGTGTGATTTATTATCCTGTGATGTGGCTGCTTTACAATTCAAGTTAAGAAACAGTATGATTACAAGTGTAAGCTAACCTTGGGGTCTTCATTATTATTATCAGCAGTATCCTCCTCCTCAGGTGCTTGTGCTGACTGTGGCATCAAGTAGTCTTCAGCCTCCACAAGCTTTTCAGGTACGTCTGTGGCCACAATTAGATTATGGAACACATCATTTTTGTCGTAAGTAGTATTTGGTAATCTCATCAGCATGTCACCCTAAGTATAAAAAGGAAAAAGCATGAAAATTTCAAGAAAAAAATGTTACCGGTTTTGATGTAGTATGGTGTAATGTTTATGTATTTTTTCGTCTATATGTTTTATCTGTATGTTTTAATGTAAATAAACTAAGTGACCCCCAATGAAACGGAAGCTACCAGAGAGAGCCTTGTTTCTGATACCGGAAGTGAGGGCTCGCTACTGGCAACTAAGAATGGTCCTTGTTTCTCTCTTCTTTTCTTGCACAGCAACAAAAGCAAAGGCACAACATAGGGTTAATGTATTGCAGTACAAATTAATGTAACTAAATATAAGCTGAAAAAACAAACACAGTAAATTATAATAAGACCTTGAACAGTGCAGTTTTGAACAGGATGGAAAATCTGGGAACTAATTAACCACACTAATCAAGGTATACCTGTATATCAAGGCAGACATGCATATATATACAGGTATCTCCCCACTTTTCAAATTATTATTGTACTCAGAAGAAGCGGAAAGTTGAACTCTGAAAATACTCACTTCAATTACGAGATACCGTCCGGGATCACGGGACATTTTGGCAAATTCGCCAGCCAATTCTTTAAAGGAAGGGCGACTGTCAGCATCCAGCATCCAACCTAAAAGACAACATTTGAAATTAAATAACAATTCCTTAACATTTATAAATTGTTCCAATTTTCATATCTTTTGCTTAATGTTATCACCCTGTCCCAAAGTTTTTAGCTGCTATGCCTGGGCATTTAATACGGAGGAGGTGTTTTGCCCAAGAGCCTTTATTAAATTCCAGATTGCATTGTACTTGAGTAATTACAGTAAATGTATAAATACTTGTTTTTCATACTGTGTATATACTGGAGACAATGTGGCGAGTCAAAGCGGAGTTTTGAATCAGTCACTTTTCTCCCCAGACCGGTATAACGTGAAGATGTGTCCAAATTTCACTCCGCTTTTTCTACCCTTGGCTCTCGGGCCACGTGTCCGGGAGCCAGAACTTTCTTAACAAGCCAATAATTTGCCCCAAACTGTAAGTTAGACACTTTATTTTGCATGTACACAATGCCATCATGAAAGACTTTTTAGCCAAATCATTTTATTTACACCTACACTAAAACAAATATACTGGAACAAATGATTTTTACACATTTACACACATCTACACAGAGATTGGATTTTTACATACACACAAACATTTAATTAGATTTACACCCTTGTTGAATAAAGAAATGTTCGTCTCTTTCAAGGATTGTCTCTTTCGTTTATCATTTTTTGCCGCTCCCTCTTCATTTCTTACCCCACTTTTGAAAACCTTTACTAGGTGATACTCACATTTAATCATGATCATGTAGACATCAATAGTGCACATGCTTGGCTGTGGCAGACGTTCTCCTTTCTCCAACAAGTCAGGGACATGGGGAGCTCTCACCGATTCATATGGTCGCTGACCATAGGTAAACAATTCCCAGACTGTAACTCCTAAAACAAAACAAAAACAATTGTAGCTATTCCAATGGCACAAGTACAAAAATATAAGGAAGAACTAGCATTCCAAGGGAAATTATGAATCACTGCCACTCATATATGCTATGTTGGGGGTGATCAATTAAAAAGTTGGAAAAAGGGGTGATCAATCAATAAGTTATTTCTCTCGCCTTTTGTTGGGTCTAAAACAGGTTTGAATTTTCAAAAATCAAGTGGGCACAAACTAGTGACCAATTTAGCATAAACTTACATTGCATATTGAACTCCCCACTAAAAGCTTATTTAGGGAGGGAATTTTCGAAAAACCAAAAAAGTCATTTTCCCTACTCATTGAGGGGAGTGTGTGTGTGCAAAACTTTAATTTTTACTATGAACGGTTAGGTTTGGGCGAATTCCGGATACATAGATACATATAAATGCAAAACACATGAATAACCTAAACCCAGCAATAAACCAGTGTTTATTTGGTAGCATGCTCTATTGGGGGTGATCAATTAAGAAATTGGAAAAAGGGGTTATAATGTTTTTGTCTTCTCTTTAGTGCCTTTGTTCGCTTTGTTGGTCTTTCTGTTCTAGCTGTGTGAGGTCCGAATGTGTTTGGTTCGTAATAGTGTTTAATGTGTTAAGAAAAGACGAAACAAGAAACACGTGTGACAGCGTTGTTTGCCTGTGAAGAACTGATGCCTTCCCCGTTCCCACTTCCAGGCTGCGTTTCTGAGACCGTAAATGGAATGGGGTCTGCTGGGAGCTTGCTTCGGCATGTTTATTGATTTAACATACATATACATCACTTATTGATTTAACATACATATATATAAACATTACAGGTGTGATCAGTGAATAAGTTACCTTTCTTGCCTTTCGTTTGGACTCTGATCACTAAAAAAGTCTGAATTTTAAAAAAAACAAGCGTGAATGCTGCAGGACACAAACTAAGCGACCAATGAAGAAGGTCGTAGAATGGATCGGCCGAAACGTTGTGTTAACAACAAGAAGGAGTTCAACCGTCTGAAAAAATCTTTGAATGTTAATGACCCTTCTCAAAGCTATAGACAGTAACTTTCAGAATAATAATGACTTTTCTCAAAGTTACAATTGATATCTATAATGTCAATAGGTTAAGAGTTCTTACCATAACTCCATACATCACTTTTATGTGTGAAAATTCGGTGCTGAATACATTCAAGAGCCAACCACTTGATAGGCATCTAGACAAAAAAGAAAAAGAGAAAATAATAAGATAATGATACTGATTTAAACACATGCTCAGAAAATCAGCATACACATTCATGTACATAGTCAAATATATCTTTGTCCATGCATGTATTTTTACTGACAAAATTTGAGATCAGCTATGTGTACTATGCATTGGTGTGCTTGGGAAAAGCTTTAAATATTTTTTAAATGACTAACTAAAAAATGAATTTTATGACACAATATCAACCAAAGCACTTTAATACTAGATTTATATCATATAGATTTATTATCATAAATGTTAATAAATGAGAATTTGTATGAATAGATATATATATATAGGATATGCTTGTTAGTGATTCAGATAGAATGTTCAACACACACACTTATATATATTTATATGACCAGTGTATTGATGTGGATTATAATTTATCTGACAATATTAGATTGTAATAACAATTCAGAAGACCTTGTGTACAAATGAGATTTCTTAGTTTATTTCCACGTTTCACCAGTTCATTCTAGCTTCGTCAAAAAATGTGATGAAGATACAAGAAATTGTCTTTTATACATAGTCCTTGTCCGGTTGTTGGCGGGTTTAGTGATTAATAATTAAATTAAATTTTGCTCACACTGGTGCCGAGTAAATATAGATTCCGAATTAATAAATGTCTTCATAATTATCATATATATATATATATATATATATATATAAAGTGTATATCATTGATTTGTTTAAGGTTCTACTTTGCAGCAAAAGAAAATGACTAATCTCAGAAGTGAAAATACTGTCTTATTTGAATTTTCTTGCAAGGGAATAAAGAAGAGAATCTTGTCGACTGTACCTTGCCACCTGCAGCTATATATTCTTCTTCATTGTAATCCAATAATTTGGCCAATCCAAAGTCAGTTATTCTTACATGATTCGGAGTCTGCACTGAAATATTGAGAATAACAGCATAAGAAACAAAGTCCATTTAATAAATAATGAAAAATAAAATAAAAGATTTTCAACTGACCAAAACAATTCAGATAGAATATATCTATAATACTCATTTAAATTTTTATAACTACTTTTTACCTTCATCTTAAATTTTATTAGTTGCTTTTTATAGCAACTTTTGCTCAGACCAATTACCCTCCAGCAGTGAACAAATATCGATTATCAGAAAATAAAGAATAACCCTTGGATGGGATTCAAACCCACATCCCCTAGCCAGGGGAAGCACCATTTAGCCCGGTCTGCTTTACCAATTATGCCACTGAGCCTAACTGGGAGCAGAAGGTAAAAAGTAGTCATAAAAATTTAATAATAATGATTTATAATACTTCTAAAAAAATAAAAACAAAGAAATATCTATAATACTGTTGCTGATCTTAAAAATGTCACAAGATTAACTTAGTTATATTTCCTTCTTTTATTTGAGAACTAACATAGTTTGGAATATCCTGAGAGTTTGATCTGCTGACCAAGCACTCAGGAGATTCCCAACTATATATGGGGGAG
Organism: Architeuthis dux; assembly: GCA_006491835.1. NCBI lineage: Eukaryota > Metazoa > Mollusca > Cephalopoda > Oegopsida > Architeuthidae > Architeuthis > Architeuthis dux. The sequence goes on along the minus strand of VCCN01005116.1, from coordinate 4,320,883 downwards.
TTTTGAGTTGCCCAAATGCTTGGTTGGCAGTATGGTTACATCTGTGTACTTCAAGCTTCTGAAATTAATTGATCCAATTGGTATATTAACTGTAGCATCGCTCAGCTCCTGTGTGATTCGCGTGAAGCGGTTGTAGCACACAATCAAAAGCGTGCAAGTCTCAAAGAAAAAGGACATGGAGAGAAAAAGGACATGGAGAGAAAAAGGACATGGAGAGAAATGATGTTTACAAAAGCTCTCACGCGGAGATGAAGAGGAAGATAATCTCTGCGCATGAGCAATCTTTATTTTCAATCAATTGCACATGACCAAACCTTACTTCCGTTAGGGTGACACGCAAGGGAGATAATTCCAGATAGTTATCTCCCTTCCCTTGTAACTGATATGTATTGCACTACATTAATGACCACAAATCTTCTTTGCCTTTTTTCTTGAATTATACACCTGATGGGGGCTGAAGAATAGATCTGCTAAAACGTTGTCTTAACAACATCAAGAATGTAGGAAGAGATTCAATTTTCCAGACAAAAGTTGGAGTGTTAATGACTCTCCTCAAAGTTAAAGATAGTACTGTATGTTAGTAATGTTTGACAGTGTGGAAATGAAAACATTGAGAAAAAGTTATATCTAAAAATTTGATTATTATTATTAAGATAAAAACCTGATGCATTTCGTCTGTGGATAAACAGACTTTTTCAGAGGTCAAGTGAATGTTACATTTTAAAATTGGACAGGATTTGTTGACAAGTCCTGGACAAGTGAAACCCAGATTTAGGTCAGCCAGAGGTTCATCCACAATCTGTAGTTTTAATCTGTAGTGTTTATTTATTTAATGTGTTTGTGCCGGGTTCTTAAGTAGGTGTATGGGTTTGTGTGTGGTTGTATGTGTGTTTGTGTGGCAGTGGTCAAGTTATGGTGTGTGTTTGGGGGGTGGGGTGAGTGGAGAGGTTTACTTAAAGGGGCACTAGCTGGTTGTATATATAGAGCAAAGTCGAAGGTTTTTCTTTCATCCAATTCCATAATTTCCGGATGTCATAATCACTGATATAAATTATGTATATAAATGCTGCAACTATACTTACGTAAGACATTCCGTGCGGCTAAATCCCTGTGTACAATCGCATGCTCTTCCAAATAGGCCATTCCCTAGAAGATCAAATATAAAACAGAATGAAACAGAACTGGTATGAGTTCACCACATAGCAAGTTGAGTATAAGTCTGAGAAACAATTATCATCTCATTAGAAAGAAGCACTGTTAACGGCTGGTTCAAGTTTTCAGATGACGTCTCACCATGACCAGAAAATTTCACCATTCACCATTTTTCTCTCTCTTTTGAGCCAGTCATTAACAGTGCTTCTTTCTAATAAGATATCAAAGTATGGTGACCAGACCAGGCCTATGCACAGTACTCTAGGTGTGGATAGTCATACAGATGCATAACTCTTATATAGTATAAGGAACGAGTCCTTGCCAGAATATGGATGCATAAGTCTTATATAGTATAAGGAACGAGTCCTTGTCCATATATGAAAAGGTATGATTAATCAGTCCTAGTACCCTGTTCACCTTAGCCACAGCATTAGCAATATATTTGGAGAATGATATTTTATCAGTTACTATGATACCAAGATGCTTTTCATCATTTACAATATCTAGTATATTTCTGTTGTAAATCACTGATCCCAGAAAAAGTTAAAAAGTGAGGCACCTACCTTGGCTATCTGTGTACACCAATTAAGTAAAACTTTAGATCCAATAGCTTTCTTGTTTTTTCGAATATAATCAAGCAGACAGCCAAGTGGCATAAGAGGTGTAATCAACATCATCTGTGCGGTCATGCATACTGCCAGAATACGGATGCAGTAATACTGGTCAACTGAGGTCATCACTCGTGCTTCTTCGAGAAGCTCTTTATTCTGACTTGGGGATGTCCCTTCTTGCAAAACTTTGATGGCAACAGGAATCTTTATATTTTCACCATCCGGGATCCAGAAACCCTGGAGAAGAAAGAAATCAATGGTATTTCATTATACAATTTCTTTACTATATGCATAAGAAAGAATACAAAAAAGAACTTCTTCTCACAAAAGTACTATCAATAATCAGAACACCCTGGACGATTGTAACCCAAATATATAGGAAATAAGTCCAAGTAATAACGTCAAGAACAAATATGGTTTGGTTCTGAAAATAAAGATTTGGTACTTGTAACGTTCTTGTTGTGTTTAGTGCCTCTGTTCGCTTTGTTAGTCTTTCTGTTCTAGCTGTGTGAGATTAGAATGCGTTTGATTCGTAACCGTGTTAAGAAAAGAAAACGGAACAAGAAAACACATTTTGCAGGGCTGTTCGCTTGGTGATAACTAAGCCTTCTCCATTCCCACTTCCGGTCCGCGTTTACTGGGAACGGAAACGGAATGGAGACTACTGGGAGCTTGCTTTGTCATGTTTATTGATTTAACATATACATACATTACTTATTGATTTAATATACATATATGGTGGATATGGTTAGACAATGTGGAAAAGGAAAAAGAGTGAGAAGAGCTTGTTACATCTCAAACATGTTTATTATCACAAGAATAAATCTTTATGCATTTCATCGTGGCGATCGACGTCTTCAGAAGAAAGTTGAACATGGCAGAGTCTTGCAATTATCCGTGTGGCATGCAGTGAGTGATCCTAGATGTGTGTGGTGTGGTGCTGTTGTTGTTGCGCACATTGTCTAACCATATCCATCATTCTGTCAGATTCCCTCACATCCACACAACAAACATATACATATATATAAACATTACCGTATGGAAGGAAAATTTACAAAATATAACAATTCCTTACACATTTCTTGTCTGAATTTAGTTAGACAGGGTGTATTAATCATTGTGTATGATATGGTCAGATTATTTTCCTTGTCTATGTGTTCATTTGTTCACAACATTTTGGGTGTATAACCTTTGGGTGTTCCTGGTTCTAAAATGTGGAATCACTGTTTAGAGCGCATGCTCACAATACTGGACACGTCACATCCGTTTTTTGTATATCCTATATGTTGGGTTCGGTGTTCAGTGTCAATTCCGAGTTGCTTCACTTATATTGGAAGATCTGTTTGTGTTTTCTTTCCGAAATGGTACATGCCACACAGTACCAAATTCTCTCAATTTTAGTCTCGAAAAATACCAGATGGCAACACTAACCAACACAGGTGCTATGATAGGTAAAAGTAGAATTACTTACCTTGTAGACAGTACCGAATGCACCAGACCCAATTATCCCTCCTCTCCTTAATTCTGATTCTTTGATTAAACGTAACTGAGCTAAATCGGGTTTAATTCCAGTTGGTGTCATTGGCTATAAAACAAAACAAAACAAAAAAAAGGTCAGTAGGGTCAAATTAAGACCACAATGGACCCTACACCACTCATAATTTTGGGGACCACCAATATATAAGTATATCACAGATTTCTAAGAAAATGAATACTTACTATTTAATAAATTCAAATTTCTAATTTTGAATAAATAAGAAATTGTTCAAGTAACGCAGACATTTTTTTAAATGTAATAGAAAGAGAAACAACAAAAAATATTTTAAAATTTCAAAAGTTCATAATTAGACAAAGTAAAACATATAAGAAATATGCAATAAATTATAAAGATAATAATAACAAATGTTTAAAATAAGGCGTCTCATGGTATAAACTAGAAAAGTGGTATTTTACCTATAGAATAATTTTTTTTATTCACAATTTATTAAGTAATTATTTTATTTATGATTGATCTGTTTCCCAAGGGAATAGTAATAAAGTTCTATATTGCTATTTATTTCAGGACCCCTCAATGCCTTGTGCACTACGCCATGTCATAGTTTGCATATAGGCTAATCCAGCCCTGCAGGTCAGGTTAGTCACTCAATAGAAACCATCACATGACCAACGTCTTTTGGCAGCATGCCGTGTTGGAAGTGATCAATTGGAAAAATTGGAAAAAAAGGGGGAACAATGAATAAGTTACTTCTCTCATCGTTTGTTGGGCCGTGATCACTAAAAAAGTTTTAATTTCCAAAAAGCAACCATGAATACACAACACAAACTAAGGGATCAATTTAGCATAAACTTACATTGCAAATTGAACACCTATTAAAAAGTTAATTTTGGCATGGATTGTTCTTGTTATGATAGGAAAACAAAGTCAACTCCAGACTTGGACTGGAGTTTGACAATTGTAGGTAAAGAGAGCGGGGAGGGGAATAAGCTGCCAGTGTTGGGTGCATTTTGAATCACTGCTACACACAACAGATTGGTTTAAACACTGTTGCTGGGTTGAGGTTATTCATGTGTTCTGACATTTATATGTATGTATCTATCTATGTAGCCAGACTTTGCCAGACTTGAAATTTTATACGCACACTCCCCTCGATGAGTAGGGAAAATGACTTTTCTTTTTTTTTTTAAACTCGCCCACCAAAAAAGAAGTTTCAATTTACAATGTAAGTTTATGATAAAATTCCAGCTGCGAGCAACAAGAAATGAATGAAGCTTTAACTTTTTTTTCATTACTTACTTCAGCATCATCGTAGCGCATCATCGTGGCATTCATTTTGGCAACCTTCTCCATGGCTTTCGAGTTGCTCCGTTTGTAACAGAAATAAGTTGCAATCATGAGGACAATGACTCCAGCAATAATACAGCTGATGATCATCGTAATTTTCTTTCTGTCTTGTCTGAAATAAACAAGGAATAAACAGTTCTGGTTAGTCACTCAATAGAAACCGTCGTGTGACCAACGTCTTTTGGGGTTTTTCAGCTGATAATGATGATGATGATGATGACACTGGTGGATTGCAGTGGATTTTCCCCGCTTTTCCAGATGAGATCACATTATCTCCAGCATCCTGATCTTGTGATCTGGTCCATTAATTCAAAAAGAGTTTATTTGGTTGAATCAACATTTTTTTTTGTAAAAGGAAAATGTAGACTGGCCGCATCAGCAGAAAAAGTATCTGCGAGATCAATGTATGAGAAATGGTTGGACAACAAATATATTTCCTATTGAAGTCAGATGCCAAGGATTAGTTGCCATCTCGGCCTCGACATACCTGACTAGACTCGGATTATCATCAACAGAGAAAAGGAAATAAATCAAGAGGCTTCAAGATCATGCAGAGGCTGCATAACCCGCCCTACAGGTGTGATTTTAAGCTAGTTCCTGAGGAAGGCCTAAATGCGACCTCTGGCCCCAATAAGAGATCATGGATTTGAACTCTGTATTTATTGAATCATACCATATTTTAAGATCATTATCATCATGAACTCTTGGATCACATTAACCAATAAGAACCCACTGTGACACCAGTGTTACATATAATTTAATTGATCAGCACAGTCTCTTATATAATATTATATTTTATCCTTGCCGTTAACTCATGAAGTGTACTAAGTGTCACATACAATTTAATTGATCTGCACAGTCTCTTATATAATATTATATTTTATCCTTGATTTTAACTCATGAAGTATACTAAGTGACATCTAAAGAACATCCTGATGCAGACACGTGACTGTGTGTCAATTTGCCTACCCAGAATCCCACATAATGTTCCTTCAAGTAGAAATGGGCCTGGGTTCTTATGGGTTAAAGTTACCTCCTTTTGACCTTTGGGTATTTAAAAAATTCTTTTTAATCTATTCACAAGATAGTTCCTTTGTCAGTTAGGAGTGATATCAAGCTGTTCATGAATTTAAGAGTTAAACTCATTCCCTTCTTTGTCATTAGAAGGCCTTAGAATCATTTAGTTTTAACTAACTTCATTCAAAGAGATGGTTTTTGATAAATTTAAGACTGCTGTTATAACAGCATGCATTTTTTTTTAGATTTGTCTATTTTATAGTATAAGTGAATTATATACTAAGATAGGTAGATAGATGGAAATCAGATCATTATTATAGAGGTGAGTGTGAACGCAGATCCCACACTATGATTTTGTTTTTCAAAAATGAAATGGCTAAGACATGCCTCAAAATTTCATAGGGATATATCGTGAGGTACCTGAGACAGACATGTGGTGAATTCTAGTAGGAGTTTGTCCTGCAAAAAAAAGTTTTGGAAATAAAACAGGCTTGATTTTATAATAAAAAAAATAACAACTTACTGAGCAGCTTCTTCCAATCGGGCAGCAATTAATGGGTGTGATGTGTCCGCACAAACTGTCAGGTCGTTGGTAAGGATGTCATTTATATGGAAGTTCATACCAAGGGGGCACTTTTCGGAGCAGTTGAACTGGAAATAAAACCACAAGACTAAGTTACAGGAAGATGTAATGGATTTTCTTATATTGTCTACACAAATATTTTCTACAATCTTTCTTCTTAGTAATGATACACAGATTATTACAATAAAATTAACATGTTACAAGTTACAAGCCTTTTTATCAATACATATCAACTTGTTGTCAAAAGTCTGTGGTTCCCCCCTACAGGGACACTTAAATGGAATGTCCTGTGCTAATGACAAAAAATACGGATTGTCATACAACAGATTTAGAATCCACACGCTTCAATTATTTTTGTAATGCCAGTTGTACTTCTTCTCACTGAGAGAGTATGAAAGAGAGGGATGATGATGATGATGAGGTCTCGTTCCGGGTCACGTACACGCTGGTAATCTGATATGGGCTTTTGGTCACTTATGCCCACGAACACAAAGTGCATTTCGTTACATTATGTCAATTCTACCCAAAAATGCTGCGCACTGTTTTTAGAAAATCCAATGTTAATTTTGGGACCTGACTATAAGATTCAACAAAATAATTTATAAGTATTTACTGAGCTTAGCTTTTTTGGCAAAAAACCACAAATGTGGGGTCCCCGGGGAGGATTGAACTCACTATAGGAGTAACAATCTGGTTAGTGACTCAATAGAAACTGTCACATGACCAACATCTTTTTGCAGCATTCCGTGTTGGGGTTGATTGATTAAAATATTGGAAAAAGGGGTGATCAATGAATCAGTTACTTCTCTCAACTTTTGTTGGATCACTAAAAAGTCAGAATTTTCAAAAAACAAGCATGGATGCTTCCGGACACAAACTAAGGGACTAATTTAGCATAAACTTACATTGTAAATTGAACAGGTATTACTGTATAGTTCCAAAACCCAGCCTTACTGTATACCTACTTCACCAAAACCAGCCTTGATGTATAGTCACTTCCCAAAACCCAGCCTTACTATATACCTAATTCCCAAACCCCCAGCACTGCTGTATACCTAGTTCCCAAAAAACTAGCCTTGATGTATACCTAGTTTTAAAAACTCCAGCCTTATTGTATACCTACTTCCCCAAACCCAGTGTTGCCATATACCTAGTTCCCCAAACTCATCCCTGATGTATACCTAGTTCCCAAAACCCAGCATTAATGTATACCTAGATCCCAAAATCCAGTGTTGTCATATACCTAGTTCCCCAAAACCAGTCTTGCTGTATACCTAGTTCCCAAAAACCAGCCATACCATATACCTAGTTCACAAAATCCACTTCCATCACTGCAAACAATACTAAGAGAAGCAAATTGACTGCAGTACAACTTACCACCGTTTGGTTATGGTTGAGTGGAATCTTAAAATTACGGCAAGCATAACATTCCGAAGGCAAGGGGCCACTGCACCCATTCATGCATTCTGGGTGACACTCTTGGCATGTTTTGTTCTCATCGTCGTTGTAGAAGTTCTTGGGGCACTCGTTGACACATTTGCTGTGGTATTTGTACTTCCGGCATTCCTTGCAGGAGAATTCTCCGCTCCCAAGACACGTCAGGCAGTCTTTGTGACACGGACTACAAAGCTGGAATGGTCAAAGAAAGAAACGTGTAAATACAATACAAAATGGAAAATATCAGTATCCTTTTTGTCTGAATTTAGATGGGGTGTATTAGAACATTTTTATTTTAGTGTGAAAAAAAAGTATACAATTTGTATATATAAGCATACATCATAACAATCATATTTACACGATATCTAGGGCCTTAAACCTTTGCGGTGGTGTAATAAACATCATAATTCTTCTTAATTTTGAAAATTATGTATCCAAGATGGCTAAAATTACGTTTCAGGGCATATCAGCTACTGAAATTAAGATAAATAAAAATTCTCAGAAAAATTGTAAGTGTCTGGAAGGTTGGCATGTGTTGAGACGAAAAGATTTAAAACTTGGAAGATGTTCAGAAAACAGTATAAATACAAATTTTCAGAAATATTCTGAGCGCTTTTCCAGAAGACCCTGGAAGACCCCTTTCGATCAACCCTTGTATAGTTAGATAGATATAAAGAAGAACGACTCCATATCAAAAGAAGAAAATAACAAAACATGGCAATAATATATATATATGGTGGATATGGTTAGACAATGTGGAAAAGAAAGAATGAGAAAAGCGTGTTACATCTCAAACATGTTTATTATCATGAAGATATGCGAATGCGAAACCATACACCAAAAACCTGGTTACTTCCAACTGGCAACACTGTTAATTAAAATCATACTCACACAACATAAAATCACAGTCATAGACAATCACATACACACACAAGGTATCAGATAGAACACGGGTCATACCACACACACACACTGGTATCCACACCCACACACCCGCTCACCCACATACACACAACAGCTATAAATCACCCCAGATAAGCTGAGCAGACACAATTTTTTTTATCTACACAATTAAATCCACCAGCCAGACACTGCCCCCATCAGAGCAGCCACCATCTAACACCTCAGCACCACCCACTCCAAAACCCACACATTGACCCCTTTAACAGACTAGAGCTTTTTCGCACATAACACACAAAACACATCTAGTCTCATTCACTGCACACCATATGTTCAATTTTCTGAAGACGTCGCTCACAGCGATGAAATGCATAAAGATTT
>VCCN01005116.1:4178414-4189743 GCA_006491835.1 Architeuthis dux | reverse complement strand
ACTCTGTGCGGGGATATATATATATATATATATGTAAAAAAGAAAGACTTTTGGTTTGTTCATTTCGAATTAACTGCTATATATATATTCTAGTGAAATTACAGAAATGAAATTGTACTTAGAATGCTTTTTAGCTACTTTGGTCTCGTGGCTAATGACTCCCACATTCTAACCCTTGTGCCATATCTGCAAGTTGCTTACAATGTGGGAATGTTTGTGTGTGTGAAAATGGACTTTAGAAGAGAGCCGGCAGGCAAACCCATAAGATATGGGTAAAGATAGGACTTTTTTTTTTTTCAGGGTTCCTTATCTTTCCCAAGGGCTACATTGCTGATCCCCTTTGGGCTGAGCACAAAAGAGATAGGGACTGTGCGAGGAGATGAGAAAAATAAACCGTAGCCACCTCAGCACTAGCTATCTCACTCTATCTATCAGTCTGTCACCAGCCCAGCATATAAGTAATAGAAGTCTAAGTATATATTTATATTTTAGTATATAAAGCTAGGGTTTTTTGGTTTCTGTTATTTATTTTTTGGTCTCCCATTCTCTCTCTCACCCTCTTTTCTGAACTCTGTGTCTGGGGTTGCAGGTGGGGGTGCAAAAACAACCCAGAGAAAGTCAGAAAGATCTGATTTTATTTTAGTAAAGAATCTTTTTAGGGGAAGAGAAAGGAGCCTAATGGGAGGGTTGAAGAGCACTGAAATAACATTTTCACATTCAAATGGGATCTAAAGCCGAAACGGAAAAGAGATAGCGGAGACAAAAATGGTAAAAGGAAAGTTTTCAGAAGTTATTAAATCAGAGTCTGGAATTCTTGCATTACTTTAGTGCTAATACTGTATATGTCGGCATATAAGTCGACGTTTTAAGCTTCAAAATGTATTTTCTCCTAATGGATCATATTAGTCTGTTTAGACCCTATGGACTTGACACTCTGATAGACAGATGCTGCCTTATGTTGGAGAGTTGATTTATCCGGCAAATATTGGACTAAACATGATTTAAAACTTAGTTTGTGGTTGACTTCTTTATCACAGCTATGGATTTTACCTAAAAGTAACATTACCATATATGCCAGAGTTTAAGTCAACTTTTTAAACCTCAAGTATTTTCCCTAATGGATCATATTAATCTGTTTAGACCAGGGGTCGGCAACCTTTTTGTCTCTGTGGGCCAATCGTGTATTAATGAATGAACTGTAGGCCAGATAAGTGCCATAAAAAAGGCTTGAGATATGGGAATTATCTATTTAAATACACCTAGTTATATTTTGCTTAAAATCAATGAATAACACATACTGGAAAATCATTCATTCTTAACCAAGGATGCCAATTATTAATGAAAGAAATCCATTTAGTCACGTTTTATTTCAATCAAGGCATCTTTTGAATCTATTAAAAAAAACTCAAAGAATCTTTAAAACATAAAAGTAAGCATAGTATCCCAATATTTGCTTGTGGGCCAGTCGAAATCTCTTTGCGGGCCATAGGTTGCAACCTCTGATTTAGACCCTATGAACTTGCCACTCTGATGGTCACAATGCTGTCAGGTTGGAGAGTCAACTGATCTGGCAATATTGGACTAAACTTTTACATTTTAATTTTGGGGTCGACTTATATGCTGGCATATATGGTAACTAGCACCAATATTTTTCATTTAAATCTTTATTAGAGCATTGCACAAAAAACAAAAGAAAGTCATGGAGAAACAGGCTCACTGAATGGATATCAAGAGATAATGAACAAAAGATTGAAAGGCAGGGAGGGATGGAAAAGCTTAAAAACTGTGATACATTGAGTTTTCTTATGGAGAGATACAGCAATAACAAGCCTGAAAGTCAGTACAAAACATGCTAATCGATCTAAATAGGGAAAGTAAAAAGTAGGCTTAAAGATGAACAGGACAAAGTAATGTTCAACAATTTAAACAAAAGTTCAGTTAAATGTTTAAAAAATAAACATTGTGGTATGAGATATGTCTTAGCTTCTTAAACGGATGCAACCTTACGTCACAGTTTGATTTTGAGAAGGGAATTTTAAAAAAGAATATATTCTTTTATTACGTCATTAAAAAGTTGGGTTTGATATGTCAATATGTCGACTTGTCAGTCAGTCAGTGACAGCAATCGCTGCTAGAGAAGCTTAGCATATCTAAAAAGATAAAGGAGAGAACACAGTAGCAAATGTTTGTGTATTCCTTATTCCTTTTTTGCATTTGAAACTAATCCATATTAGAAACTGTCAACCAAAACTGTCAACATAGGTTTTTACAGTTTTTAAGTGATTCTGTATGCGTCATGTGTACAGGCCACACCAATGGAGCTAGGGGTCTGAAAATTTAAACATTTCATCCTTATTATGTTTTTTTCAAAAAGAAAACGTTATTTTTGTTTTTTGAAAATTCGTCCCCAAAATAATGTTTCAAGGGTGTTCGATTTACAATGTAATGTTATGCTAAATTGGTCCCTAAGTGTATGTTTGGCTTTGTTCACGCTTGTTTTTTGAAAATTCAGACTTTTTAGTGATGTAACAAATGGCGAGAGAAGTAACTTATTCATTGATCACCACTTTTTCCAATTTTTGTATTGATCACCCCCAACACGACATGCTGCCAAAAGAAGTTTGTCATGTGACGGTTTCTATTGAGTGACTAATCAGACCTGTTTGTATAACATTCTGATAAAAAACATGTCCGGGCAATGAACATTGGAAGGGATAAGGGAGAGAATGAGAAGATACACGCCTTGGGTGAGAAAAGAGCAGAGGCATAAGATAATGGATAATCTTAGTTGTCAATACCCATGGAATTTCCATGGGTCCTGCTACTGGAAATTAATATTGTACAAAAATTTTAATTAAAACACCCAAGTAAGTAACCACAGCTACTAAAATGGAATTCAATATTAATGATTAAATTAAAGCTTAGTGGATTTTTTTCTGTCAATGCTAACAATAGATATTGCAGCCAATCCTGTCTGCACAGTTAAAGTAATTATATTAAGTATGGATTGCCTATTTACTCTTACTCATTCACCAACTCTTTTCTTTTTCTACCATTGTTACATAACAGTGATAAGAACATGGTCCTGATGACATGTGATAAGGTACAATGGGAGTGCTGATTTATGCCTTTCCCAGGGTATTAGTGTGAAAGTAACATAAGCTGCTGCATCCTAAATTTTAACCTAGTTTTCTGTATCCGTTTTCTAAGTAGCTAACCATTACTCAAAGTTGTACCACGGACATCTGAAGAATATTTGAGGCACCCCCAGATTTGGCCCACAGACTGTAGTACCAATCCTGATTTAATACATGGACGCAATAAAGAGTCAAGAACTGATTTAAACATGGATGTAAACATAGGTTATGGGAAGGTTCTCTATGTCTGCTATTTAATAATATGCACCGTAATTTTTATTTTTGAAATTGAATTTCGAGGCCCCTAAAATCGTTGGGCCCTCGTGTGTGCCCATGCGATAAGACAGCCCTGAGTTGCGCTTCTGGAAATAAATTGCTTATAATTCAAATGGCTACTCCTTGTTTCATCTCGTGCAAGCCACCAGTTTTTTTACCTACAACATCAGTTAAATATGCTTGAATAGGTGATTTCTTTACCAGATGAGATAGACCACCCAACCTTCTTTCAAATTTATAGAAGCTAAGTGTACGGAGAGTAATAAATGAATAAATAAATAAATTGGCTAAAATAATGGAAAGGCTTTACTGACAAGGTGGGTGGCCCATCAGTGTAAATAACAAAATTACTCTTGAGGAATAATATCTTTTGGGCAAAGCCGCATAATATGCTCAAACACTTCCTTGTAAAGGTAACGTTGTACTAAGTTAAAAGAATGAATTTGTTATTGTTATAAGGAAGTTAATGGTGGAAAAATCTGTCTTCTCGGGATAGGTTCATTCAAAAAATATTTTTTTAGTGTGAATTGTTTAATTTGCTCCGGAGTGTAACGTAGATTTGGAAGAAAACATTTGGAAAAAAACATTTGGAAAAAAAAGTTGAAGCCTTCCTTAGAGGAAAATGAAAATAATGAATGGAATATTTCTTTAAAAAATTTAAAAGTAATAAGAACAAAAATGAATGTTTTGAAAAGTCGAAGGGACACTGGGATAGGCGTATGAGGAACAAAGGGTACCCTATCAAAATCAACTATGTGGATAACGTGACAGTTTCTATTGAGTGACTTACCAGAAATATTCTTTATTTTATATATGCAGCTAATTGAATACACTTTAAGTTGTGTGATTATGGTGGAGGTATCCCTTCGGTAGACTTGCATCCTGCCAAATGGGTGGTCATTTGTAGGAATAAAGTCCTGGTCTTGGCCAGTCTTGAGACTTGCAAGGATCACTAAGCTGTCACATGCAACAGAAACCGGGGCTTCGTCACTGGCCTTCATACTCCAATGTGAGTTGTCTCTCAACAGACAGGATGCTTTACCTTTACAGTAAAAATATATTCCATCATATAAATAGTATAAAGAAAATCTACTGACTTTTTAAGAATTCAGAAGAAAATTATAATCGTCCCTGTTCTCTATAAAACCTGCAATGTGTGTTAGGTGTATGTTGTCATGTGCATTTGATAAGACTTGAGTAGATTACCCTAGCGCGGGGCCCAATTGAGAGCAATTGGGCAAATTGACTTAAAGCCAGTATAAACAGTATAAAGAAAATCTACTGACTTTTTAAGAATTCAGAATAATTTTGGTACTAAAAGTACCAAAATTATAGGTGATCAGAGAAGAAGTCCTTGTTGACTGCCAGGTTTTTCATAAAATCTTGTTTTTAAAGACATAACATGACATCACAAGACAATCTCTCTTGGATATTATTGGATGATACTTCATTCATCCAATAATCAAAACATGCTCTTTTGAGGCGGTTCAGACTAAACTTGATTGATTGATTGGTTGTTTTGTTTAACAGCACATCGACCCTTGGTGGGTCATTTAGTGCCGAATTCAGTAGGGCGGAGGGGAGGATCCCATGTCCCTGTGACTAGAGACTTGAGGGAGGAGAATCCCAAATCCCTGTCACTGAGACAAATTCCACTAGGACCGGGATAAAGGGGGTGGGGGTGTGGAAAGGGGTGGAGATCCCAAAAGCTTCTCTGGACGAATCCTGAGCTTGCTAATGGTGATCGCCTCCCGACCAGCTGGCCAAGATATCCGGTGCAACCTCTCCCAGGACGATACTCGAGCATGCCACAAGGATCCCCAAACGGCCGTGGTTCTCTGAACTTCGAGGCCATGGCAGTTTCGAAGAACAGATACTACACTTTGATCTTAGTCAAAAGGCCGATTTCCCCATGACCGACTAAACTTGAATTAACACCTTAGTTTAGATATGCTGGCATATACAATAATATAAAATAAAATCAAGATAATATAACATTTTCCAAGTGTGCTCATTCATTTAGCAGTACATTATCACTTCCAAGCGTTTTTATCGTAGTAGCTGTCATCTATAGTTTCCGTACTTATGTCAAGAAGGTTAAGGTAGAACGAGTAAAGCCACATCCTGTGGGTTTTTAACAAGTGATTGCTCTTATCTCTCTTTGTGTCTGTGTGTATATTCATATGTTTATAAATGAGGGTGCTTAGGCTTAGTTATTTGGGCACAACTCGGTGACTTTATCACTGTTTATGACATGTTATCTGTTAAGTGAACAGCTCGGTTGTGTGAGAACAAGTCTGTAGATGTCCATTACTGTACAAGTGTGAGAATCCCTGTATGTGTGATTGTGTATGCATATCAGCTTCTCTGAATTCATGTGCGCTTGAAGCAATTATATGTCCCAGTATGAGCAAGTGTTGAAAACTCTTCATTAGGACAGATTTACCAGTGCACTCAGCACCTAATTGAGTACACTCTAAGCTGTGTGATTAGGGTGGAAGTATCCCTTCATTGGACTTGCATCCTGCCAAGGGGTAGTCATAAAAAACTTGTAAGAATAAAGTCCTGGTCTCGACCAGACTTGAAACTTGCAAGGATAACTAAGCTGATACATACAATAGAAACCGGAGCTTCGTCACCTGGGAGTTGTTTCTTAAGGGACGTATGCTTACTTTAGTGCATTTATATATATATATATATTACTTTTTTGATTCAGCCTCCATCTCAGTCATGACCAACAAAGGATTCAGCAGCCACTTTTGCAGCAATTTCTCTTGTGATGTAACTACAGAGGCAGTTAATTTATTCTTGTACTTATCCCACCAGTTCACTATCACATATATATATATGTGTGTGTGAATTCTAGAAATGGATTTTAGATTCTCCATGTACATATCAGAAGTGTCATAAAGATTTTAATTAATGTAATGACAATTGGAGAGAGTCACAAGTATTTAAAAAAAAGATTCTGGTGAATATGGTTAGACAATGTGGAAAAGAAAGAATGAGAAAAGCGTATTACATCTCAAACATGTTTATTATCATGAAGATAAATCTTTATGCATTTCGTCACTGTGGGTGATGTCCTCAGAAGAAAATTGAACATAGCAGAGACGTGCGATCATCCATGTGGTGTGCTGTGAATCAAACGAGATGTGTTTTGTGTATTATGTCCCAAGTCAGCTGGTTTGTTAAAAGGGGGATTACTTTTTTTGGAGGGGTCACTGTGTGGGTTTGATTTCATTCTTTCTTTTCCACATTGTCTAACCATTCTGTCGGATTCCCTCACATCCATACAACAAATAGACTAAAGAAATAAAACTTCCTTGGGATGTAAAATCAGATACATTTTTCATCATATTTGTGTTTGAGGATGAACCATGAATCTTGTATAATTACCATTTTGAATGACAGGTGTTCAAGAGAAACCATCATGTATCCAATGTCTTTTGGCAGGATGGCATCTTGGGGGTGATCAATTAGAAAATTGGAAAAAGGGGTAATTAATGAATAAATTACTTCTGTTTCTTTTTGTTGGAGCACTAAAAATCATAAACTTACATTGCAAATTGAACTTCCCACTAAAAACTTATTTTTGAGGTGGGGATTTTTAACAAAACAAAAATCATATTTTTTCTAGGCATAATAATAAGGAATACATGTTTAAATTATCATCCCTCTAGCTCCATTGGTGCAGCCTGTATACACGATATATACATAGCCAGCCAGGCAGAATCACTTAAAAACTGAAGAAACCTATGTTGACTATATCGACCAACGATGGTTTATAATAACCATTTTTTAATGATATGGAGAAGGTTTTTGGGCATCATATATCGGTGGGTTGCCATAAGGTGAGCGAGCCAAGTGTTTAATTGCATGAATCTGACTCAGAAGCAAAAACCCCTGTTCCCATCAGTTTTACAAACAAAGAGAGGTCGTCCCACAGAAGCTAAGCACTTTCTCTAAGATAAAAAACAACCCCACACTCTTTTGTTTTGTTTTGATGCCAGGCCTAGAGCCAACTGAAGAAAGATGAGTAGCACAAGACAGAAACAAAGGCATGAAATATTGTGTAAATTGAAACCCTTTTGGCTTGCCCTTGGGGCAAGATTTAAGATAAGATGTACTCATAGATTTGGCTGAGTGGTCAAAGCAGCAGATTGCTAGCAGAGAGGGCTGACATTCCATAAAACATTGGTGTTCCTTACAAAGAATAGACTTTTTCTCATGGAATCTTTTCCCATGGCATTTGGATGAAATAATAAGATTTTAAGAATCTTGGGCTCTGGTAGTATTGAAGAGTCCTGATTTGGGAGATAAAGTAGGGGCATAGCCGGGTTCTAGAGTTAGGGAGAGAAATCACATACAATAGGCGCCAGGGCTTGTACCAAATAGTTTTAAACTATTACTACTCTAATGAGTTTGATCCTCACTGGGTGCCTCACACTTGTAGCCTTATGCCAGACTATGCTGAGCTGAATAAATACCTATATGTATGTAGTATCTTGCCATGGAATAAAAGTTAAAAATGTGTTTTGCAGATGTTTACAACTGTAGTGAGTTTGATCCTTACTGAGTACCCCGCACTTCTGGACTTGTGTCATGCTAATTAAGTGCCTCGGGTGTTTGTCTGGAAATGACCTTTCATGACAGTATATCATAACATGGCTACCAAATTTCCTGCAGTTACTAATGGGACCCCGGAGCATGTTTTAGCATATTAGATCTTTCAGGTTTTTAGTGAGGTGTTCGATTTTACAATGCAAATACAATTTCCTTTGCTTTGTGTCCATCGGGTTAGCTAAACCTAATCTCTACCCTTTTGTTTAGCTGGACGAAGTAGACATCTAGCTGAAAATTGCATACACAGGTAGGGCGGGTTTTCAGCTAGTTTTAGTTCATTTTGCTTCATGATTCCCAGACTGGACTTTGCTCAATATTTTCCCATACGTCTTGTGATAACTCTTAACGATTAGTCATTTGTTTTTATCAAAAATGCTGCGTCTTCAAGAGAGCTGAGGCATGCAAAATGTGTCATGATTTCCTTGAACAACCGATAAAACTGTTTTCTAATCATAAAGATGAGATCATATTTGTAAACAAAAAAGAAATTCAACAATTTGCCTTTATCTTCTTATCAGGATCAGGTGAGTTATTGTGTTGACTGACTCACTAAGGGAACATGGTTGATTGGCTTGTATGGTTGTATTCGATAAGCTCATTGCCTCTTGTGAGATCCTCTTATTTGTCACTTGAGTACATAAGGTTTTTTAAATTCACACGCCACTCGCTTCCCTGGATGACATAATCAGATAGTCAGATAGACTCATATTATTTATCACAATCAACAACTAAACATATCTATAACAAGGCTGGCAATACTTTTTTATCAATGATAATTTATACGTAAAAAGTATTGCTCATAAGTATTTGAACAAGCACAAAATCTGTTTTCAATCCCGGAGATTGCAGGGGCCATTATGCATTCTGAGCAAGGGGGGAAAAATAACTTACTAGTTTGGCAACTCTTCCGTATAGCAATGTGAGTTCACTTTTTAATCTCCTTGAAAAATTCTGAACAAGATTTTAGAAGGATAGAAACAAAAAACTTGCTCTTTTTCCATTTAACAATTTAATTCTAAAAAAAAACAAAACATTTTCAAGAAAGCACAAAACATGACTAAATGCATCCCTTGTTATGTTGATTGCAAAAAAAATGATTTTCTTGTGTAATGTTCATGTTTTTAACTCTCAAGCGGTTAGGAGTAAAATGGCTTTCTGTTCAAATACTTATAACAGGTAATGTATATAAAACTTGTCAGTTTAGCTCAGTTGGTAAGAGACCCGCCTTCCAATCACATGGTTGTGATTTCGAATCAAATAGGGAAATGTTAGTTTTATATATAGGTTTGGTTTAATGTGACGTGATAGACAAACAGTCAAGAGTTTACTACCCTAAATTCTTCATGTTATTATTTTCATGAGTAGCGTTTGCTCCTGGTAATAAATGATATGTTTGATTCGATTCTCATTACTTCTCGTAATGAGAAACAAAGGGAATGTAATTTTAACAAGCTTGGCTGCTTCAGGGTCAAACTCCACTCCTACTTCTCTTCCGACTGAAAATGATTACTGCAACTTTTGTATTGTATATATAATAAATAAATTCAAGTCAGTTTAGCTCAGTTGTTAAGAGAGTCACCTTCCAGTCACATGGTCATGATTTCAAATGTTAATTTTATATATAGGATTGTTTTATGATGTTGTTGTTGTTGACATGGTTTTATTTGCGAAGACCAGGAGAAGAAATGCCTGAGTAGGAGCTGTCGGAAATGTTGATACATTTTCTTTACACATATTTCTTTTGTGTGCTGAGATGTTATTGCAGCTGGACTTTCCATAGAAAAAACAATCAGGAGTGAAGAGGTAATTAATGGATTGCTTTGAAGTTTTTGCAGAAAACAATTGATGAATGAGAAAGAAAGGAGAATGAGAAAGTGTAACGAAGGAGAGCGGGGCTGGCTCAAGGTACCGCCAGGTCCACGTGCTATTTGATTTATTTCCGAGAGTAGGACTTTCCAAATACAAATGGGAAAATGAATAAAACAAAGAGAACAAAAACAGTTAAAATAAGAAAATTCCCTGATGTGAAATCAAGATTTTTCAGGAAAATATAAGATAACTAGCATTCCCAGGGAAATTATTAATCACAGCCATCCATATATGCTGTGTTGGGAGGGATCAATTAAAAAGTTGAAAAAGAGGTAATCAATGAATAAGTTACTTCTCTTGTCTTTTGTTGGGTTCTGATCACTAAAAAGAAAAAGACAAGTGGACACAAACTAGTTACCAATTTAGCATAAACTTATATTGCATATTAAACCCTTGCTAAAAATCTTTTGGCAGCATGCTGTGTTGGGATTGATCAATCAATTGGAGAAAGGGGTGATTATTGAGGAAGTTACTTTTCTTAACTTGTTGGGGCTGTGAACACTAAACAGTCCAAATTTTTTTTTAAAAGTGTGAATGCTGCTGGACACAAATTAAGGGATCAGTTTTGCATGAACTTCCATTGTAAATTGAACCCAACTAAAAACCTTTTTAGGAGGGGAATTTTCAAAAAACAAAAAAATAAACATTTCCCCTACTCATTGAGGGAAGTGTGTGCGCAAAATTTCAAGTTTCTACTCTCAACGGTTAGAGCTGGGCAAAGTACAGATACATAGATACATTGAAATGTCAGAACAACAAAAACTAAATTCATAACCAATGTTTTCAGCCAGAGAAACAAAGGAAAGCATATTGTCCTCAATAATTGCTTGTATGATTGCAGGTGTTCCATCTTTTAAAATCCAGCATGACATTGGCTTCAAGGTATCCAAATTCCTAACATGAAACATTGTCATTATTTCACGATCTGAAAGTAGCTATGTAATGCGAAAAACCAATTACCATTCATTTATACAGGAAAAAATCTGGAGCATTCCCAGACTGAAAAAAAGGTGATGACGGTATGTTTGGTTTAATTGTCAGTGGTATGGGTAATGGAAGGTACACGAGACTGAGTTCTAGGGGAGAGAGGAAGAGGGTGCATGTTACCTCTATAGCGGCTCCCTGCAAAACAGATGCTGAATGCTATTTTCGCCTTTTGCTTTTTTTCGTAAAACAATGGCGTAAAGTAAACTTTCAAAAAGCGGCAGATACCTGTTTTGATTTTACACTGCTACCCACAACAGACCAGTTTAAACACTGTAGCTGGGATCACCCCTAACACAAGCATATATGGGCGGCAGTGATTCATAATTTCCCTTGGAATGCTAGTTTTTCTTACTTTTTATCGCAACGCTGTGTTCATTTTGACATCCTACAACCATTAGGTAAGCACGATGGATCGGAAATAAAGAAAAGGCTTC
>VCCN01005116.1:4155404-4168944 GCA_006491835.1 Architeuthis dux | reverse complement strand
AGAACAGATACTACACTTTGATCTTAGCCAAATGGCCGCCTCAATTTAGGGCTCCTTTACAATATAAGGCACAGACCCCGTACTAACTTAATCCAGCCCTGTAAATAGCTGTAGGTTCTGGTAATAAAACAAACTGATAAACATGCCAACACTATCAGATTATGTGCGGTCACAGAGTGAGTGTAGACCATAAGTGAGCCGATCTATTTTTACAAACATTTCAAAAGGCGTAAATTATATCAGGCACATATAAACGTAGTCAGCAGGGATAGTGTAATGGTTAGCACGTTGGCCACACGTGCAGAAGGTCCTGGGTTCGATTCCTGGTACGAGCGAAGAGTTTGGAAAACTCTTCATTAGACAAATTTCTTTGAGCTCTCAGCAACCAATTGACTACACTCTAAGCCAGAACTTTCCGAACAGTGTGCCGCCGATAATCTTTGGTAGGTCACGAAATTGAGTATAATTTTGCATATCTTTCAAAAGATACTTATTTTGAGTCAGTTGGACTGCTGGGGTGACATTGTATATTTGGTAGGTCACGAAATTGAGTATAATTTTGCATATCTTTCAAAAGATACTTATTTTGAGTCAGTTGGACTGCTGGGATGACATTGTATATTTGGCTTGGCTAACGAAACTAACGAAAATAATGTTTCGCAAAAAATTCATTTTTAAAATGTATGCCGTCAATGCAAACAAATTTGGAAGCTCTAAGCTATGTGATTTGGGTTGAAGTATCCCTTCGGTGGACTTGCATAAAAACTTGTAAGAATAAAGTCCTGGTATCGACCAGACTTAAAACCTACAAGGGTCACTAAGCTAACACATGCAAAGGAAACCGGAACTTCGTAAACAGTCGTATACACCAATGGGAATTGTCTCTTAAGAGACGGGCGCTTTTTACATATAGATGTACGAGTGTGTGCGTGTACCCAATACACATTCTTTTTAAATGTTCAACATATACCGCAGCCTGACACAGTTATTGGCTGAACTTTGATCTGAAATTGTCACCGAATAACGTTCGATCTATGCTATCAATGGAGAAGCGTCGGGTTAAGTGCATTGACAAGGAAGAATATTTTGTAGAAAAATAGATATTTATTGCGTAAAACAAATGTTTTTTCATCATTATGTTACAGATTTATTGATCTACCTACGCATGGATTTGTTTCCTGTGGAATTTCTTCTGGTGCTTACAAACACGTTTGGTGATTTTCACGATATCTTATAAAACAAGCCTGGTTGCTGTAGGGTCAAACTTCACTCCTACTTCTATTCCAACTGATGATGATTACTGCAACATTTGTTTTTATATATAATAAATAAATTCGTAGATATATAAGACTTGTCCGTTTGGCTCAATTGGTAAGAGAGCCACCTAAAGATCACCGTAGGGAAATGTTAATTTTATATATCGGTTTGATTTAACGTACGGGATAGACAAGAAGAGTTTACTCCCCTGACTTTGGAGAGGATTGTTCTTATTGTTGTTACGGGGGACTTGGACTGGGGTTTGTCAAAAAGAACAGAGAATGTGTGTTAAGTTTTGTTTTCTTTTGGAGGAAACCGCTGCCGAAACTGTTGTAATGCTTCAAGAAGCTATTAAGTTTCAGGTAGAACATTATTGTTCGAGTGGTATTCGCGTTTCAAACGTAGTGAAACGTAACTTGAAGGCCAAACACGATCTGGCCGACCGTTCAAGACAGGGCCGGACCAAGATACCGACAACACGCACAGTCGTCCGGGGCGCCAGTCATGTGTCTGAGACAGTTGGACTTTCCAAATACAAATGGGAAAATGAATAAATCAAGCATAATAAAAACAGTCAAAATAAGAAAATTCCCTGATGTGAAGTCAGATTTTTCAGTAATATCTGACAGTTAAATACTGTCTGTCAATCTGCCGAAATGATCTAAGTGCTATTCGCACCCATTTAAACAAACACATACCCTTTCAAATTCCCATACGCCAAATTCTAGTTAACAACACACGCATTATAAAACATATCCACTGTAAAAAAAAAGATTTTAAAATTACCATAATGGAACCGCTTCTAATAAAATCTAAAAATCCTACCCTTAACAAAATCTCTTTTGGTCACGGCCAGGGAATTTTAAATGTGTTTAAATATTGCATTCGCCCATCAATTGCCTTGCACGCCAATTCCGCAACGCTATCAATTTGGGCACTATTTAAAACTGTGCAAGCAATAACATTTCATGAACTTGAAAATGACTGAACGCACAGTCGAAAGCGCACGTTCTGATATATCGTTTGGACGTCATTTATATAATTTGAATCCGAAAATACGCTCTATTGTGCGTAAACAAGAACAATTAACCAAAAAGATGAAAAGGTTCTCTTTGTCTATCGTATTCAACCAAATTTGCACACACACACACACACACACACACACATATATATATATAAGAGAGGGAGAGAGAGGGAGGGAGCGAGAGAGAGAGAGCTAGAGAGAGTGAAAATGAGTAGGGAACAAAGAAAACGTATATAAGACCATAATGTTTTACTAGAGTGAGAAAGTGCCATGAAAAGAAATGTATTCGCGTCTTTCAGGTTACCCACTCAACCTGCACTGTTAAATCTTCTCAAAATTCGGGTAAGTAAAAAGAAAACAAAGTAACGAATTTTCCAAACCAGTGAAGCTTAGTGCAAAAAGATATGACAAAATAGTGCATATATTGTACTGTATTACTGATACCGATACAATTCTCATAGGTATAAACCTAGTTCAGGCTTACTGGTTCTTCTTACTAATGGCTCAACGATTCTGACGATAAAATTAACTTTTATACAGGAATACCTTGAATAGTGCATTTTTGATTAGTGCAGGTTTTGATGTAGTATGTGTAATGTCTAGTGCCTTTGTTCGCTTTGTTGTTCTTTCTGCTGTAGCTATGTGAGATTAGAATGCGTTTGATTCGTAACCGTGTTTAAGCGTGTTAAGAAAAGAAGATGGAACGAAAGACACGTGTTGATCAGGGCTATACCTGTGTAGAACTGCCGCTTTCCCTGTTCCTACTTGCGGTCCGCGCTTTCTGGGACCGGAAACGGAATGGGGTCTGCTGGGAGCTTGCTTCGGCATGTTTATTGATTTAACATAACATACATATAAACATTACAGTATGGTTCAGGTATTGCTGTACAAATTAATGTAACTAAGTATAAGCTGGAAAAAAAGACACATTACATTATAATAAGACCTTGAACAGTGCGGTTTTGAACAGTACGGAACGCATTAACCACACTAATCAAGGTATACATGTACAATTTGTTTTTCTTCGGGTGTCGATCTCCCGCCAAAATCTTATGTTCACGCCTAGATAACTGCCTGATTAAAATCACTGATGTTCAAGAGGGCGTTGCTAGGTAACGTTCTGGAGCCCTTTGATTGGTTGCTGTCTCGTAGCAAAAGCAAATTGATTGATGTATTAGGCGGAGCTACAGTTCTCTGTAGATGAAGGGGGTTGGAACATTAAAAAAAGTACTAAACGCCAACGAATCCAAGCTCAACATTGAACTTTGGACTGAAATTAATAATCACCGGAGGTTAACTTGATAACATTCGGTAGATAAGTCACCTGGCACTTGGCAAAGATTATGACAAGTCAGGGTGCAAAGGCCCTAGGGGCGCACTCCAAACTGGAAAAAAACAGTCGTTAGAATACAATCAGGGCACACATGTTAAGTCTCACCTAGGGCACATAGAACCCTTGCACAAATTTCACGTCTCGCCTAGGCCGCAAGAAACCCTTGCGCCGGCCCTTGCATGAAGTATAGATGAGACAATCAAAGTGGGAGGAACAGAACAGTATGCCAAATAAATAGGTATATCTGCAGTAGGATAATGTAAGACTATCCGTCAGTTTCGTAAAGTTGTATACAGGTTGAACCTCACTAATTCGGTAATGTGTGCTGCAGGTATATTGAGAAGTGTCGAATTCGGTTATGCTTTTATTGTTTCTCTGGGGTGTGTAGTTCTCGTGTTATAAGAGTACAAGCATTACTACTTTAGATATATAGAAGCCACAATATTCGCTACAGGTGGTAAGAAAGAGGACTGAAAAAGTGTTGATGTTTCAGGTTTAATTTCAAGTTTGTAAAGCTTGTTTCCATCGAGAAGAAAATAAAATGTTATACAGCTTGAACCTCACTAATTCGGCAAGATTTTGACCAGATAGATCCCAGAATAACGACTTTTCCGAACCAGTGATGCTTATGGTAAAAAAAAAGTGAAGCTTACGGTAAAAAATAAATGTCAAAATAATACATATACCAGGGGCGGGTCCAGCCTGTCTTCCAGAAGACCCTGTCTTTTTTGTTCTTTCTGGGCGGTGGCTTTTGAATTTTGAACATTATGTATCCAAGATTGGATAATATTGCGTTTCTGGGCATTTCAGTTACTGAAATTAAGTGTTGTATAGAAGTCTATTTAAAACATGTCCAGCGAAGTCTGGTGACATACGTTTGGGAATTGGCGCATACATCGACAAAACTCAGAAGACGCTCAGAAAACAGTATAAATAAACAAATTTGGAAAACTTCTGAGGGTCTTCCAGAAGACCCTGGAAGACCCCCTGTATACTGTACTGCACTGCTGATACCGATACAACTCGCATACTAGGCAGAAACCTAGACCAGGCTTACTCTTTGTCCTTACTAATGGCGCAAAGATTTTGCCGATAAAATGTGTCGATTTCCCGCCGAAATTGTATGTTCACGCCTAGATAACCGCCTGATTAAAATCACTGATGTTCAAGAGGGCGTTGCCAGGTAACATTCTGGAGCCTTTTGATTGGTTGCTGTCTCTTGACAAAAACATATTGATTGACAATTAAGGCGGAGCTACTACTGTTCACCGTAACCAAAAGGGGTTGTCAAAACATTTGCAACATATTGAACGCCAATGTATCCAAGCTCAACATTGAACTTTGGACCGAAATTAGTTATCACCAGAGGTTAACTTGATAACATTCGGCAAAGATTATTGCATGAAGGCAGGGCCGGTACTTCCATTAGGCGAACTTGGGCGGTCGCCTAGGTCGCAAAGTTCCTAGTGGTGCACTCCAAACTGAAAGAAATAATTGTTAGAATACAACCGGGGTTGGGATTTTAAGTCTCACCTATCGTGCATTCTAGGACGGATGCAACTCTTGAGCCGGCCCTGCATGAAGTAGGCGAGAGGAAGAGAACAGTATGCCAAATAAATAGCTATATCTGCAGTAGGACAATGTAAGACTATCCGTCAGTTTCGTAAAGTTTTATACAGCTTGAACCTCACTAATTCGATGTGTGCTGCATGTAGATTGAGACGTGTTGAATTCGGTTATGCTTTTATTTTCTTTTCTGGGGTGTGTAGTTCTCGAGTTATAAGAGTACAAACATTACTGTTTTTTTTTCTCCCCTTGGGTCAGTTTTATATCTAACTACAATTAAAGAAATCTCTGTCTGTGTGCGTTCGTGTATGAACCGCGATTACTCGACAACTGGTTTTATAAATGTTTTTTTTTGTTGGGTTTAATTCGCAATGTAAATTTATGCTAAATTGATCACTTAGTTTGCGTCCGGCAGCATTATTTTTAGAAAATCAGACCTTTTTAGTGACCACTGCCCAGCAAAAGGGGAGAGAAATAACTGAAATACTTTGAGGCCGTAGTTTTGTACGACGGACGGGGAATTGTTTTACATTACTATTATAGTAGGTTGCACCACACACCATTAAGTACAGTCCCTTCCAAACATGCACCTTTGGAACGGGCGCTGCCCCCTAGTTTGTAAAATCCGCTGTATCCCGATAGCATAGTCACCATTGTAAATATATGATAATTTATGAGAGGGTCAGACTGAAATATTCGGCCGCAAAATAGGGGTCGCCATCTGTTCCCACAACTTGTGAATAAGGGTGTGAATACGGAAAAGTGTCACAATAAAAAATCCCCGCGACTTTCAGAGATTTGTATATATAATACATGAAATGTGATAAAGAATGAGTAGGACTCTGGCCAGAGGTTGTTTTTCAACAATCTAACAGGGGGAAATCGTCCATCTATCACAGTGGTTCCCAACCGGGGGGAATTCCTCCCAGGGAGGGAATACAAGGGGGGAATAAGACTATTAGGTAAAAATTCAGTCTGGATATATGGTTTTCAGCACTTCTATCTATCGAGTCGAAGGCTCGAAATAAGCTCCAAGTTGAGAATGATTTAAAATCTTCTCTCTCAGTAATAGACCCACAAATCGAAGAACTAGTAGCAAAAAACAAGAACAGAGATCACATTGATGTGTATATCAGTTACGATAGCAGAATTCTTATTTTTTGTAATAAATTGAAATTTCAAATGATGTGTTCTAATTATGTTCGTCTGCTTTCTTTGAGTAACAAATACACAACAGAAGATGTACAATCATAACATTAAACTAATTCTTAGTATGAAGCTGTCTAATAGTACGTAAAATAAAGTCATTATTGAAATTATTCTTTGTTGCAACTTAATAAATGTAGGGGCGATACTAGTAAACCTATTGACAAAAGTGGAGAATGACTCGAGGTTGGGAACCTGATCTATCAAATAAAAAACTTAGCTTTTGAAATGTTTTTTTTTTCAGATTAGAGCGGGGAAAAAAGGAATTGCCTTTGGAGTTGACACGGTCTTCAGATAAGATCTGAGATCTGGAAGCCTTTCAAAGATCTTTCATATATTTTGAGAACACATTCAAATGATGATCTCAAACTCTGATGTTGTGACGGAACTGTTTTCTTTTGCCTGATTATTACAATACAATTTTTATTTGCATATACAGGAATGTTTTGGTTAGTGCGGTTTTTGCTGCTGTTGTTGTTGTTATTATTATTATTTATTTATTTAATAATTTTTCCCCTTTGATTTGCGGTTTCATATAATCATATACTAAATCTTTCACCTGAGACCTAAGGCAAATGAAGGTTTTCTTAGGAAGTTATTGAGCATTTTTTTGTTGTTCTTGATATCATTCGTTTGCCTTCTACCCATTGGGCACAGACACGCGAATATAATTGAAACACTATAAAGGAGAACGGAGTGGGGGAGAAAATCTAAACATCTTAACAAACACAGAGTTCATGTAAAAAAAGACAGGAATAGTTTCACATAGGGACACATAAGTTTGGTATAAGGCTTAGGGGGATTATTGAATTGAGAGAGTTTTTCTGAGTATGTTATTATTAAGGTATTGCTGTACAAATTAATGTAACTAAGTATAAGCTGAAAACAAAAACACATTAAATTGTAATAAGACCTTGAACAGTGAGGAACATTTTGGAACTAATTAACCGCTCTAATCAAGGTATACCCGACGGAGAAACCACGATTATCCGAATTTCGGATTATCCGAAGAAGATTTCAAGGTACCGCAATTGTGTTCAGTATGCTTTTCTTGTTATGACCGGATCAATTAGCCGAATTTCGGATTATCCGAACCAGATTTCAAGGTACCGCAATTGTGTTCAGTATGCCTTTCTTGTTATGACCGGATCAATTATCCGAATTTCGGATTATCCGAATTTCGGATTATCCGAAGAAGATTTCAAGGTACCGCAATTGTGTTCAGTATGCCTTTCTTGTTATGACCGGATCAATTAGCCGAATTTCGGATTATCCGAACCAGATTTCAAGGTACCGCAATTGTGTTCAGTATGCCTTTCTTGTTATGACCGGATCAATTATCCGAATTTCGGATTATCCGAACCAGATTTCAAGGTACCGCAATTGTGTTCAGTATGCCTTTATTTTTATGATCGGATCAGTTATCCGAACAAAATACTCCCCGCCCGTCTCGTTCGGATGATCGACGTTACTCTATATTTATTTTTCTCGTTGTAAATCGGGAACCTTAGGGTCGAGCCCTGGCTTTAACCAAGGAGCCTAGACCGCAGGTGTGCATATGGACACACGTATATACCAATCAGCAATCCTGCAGACACATGCAAATACTCGGGCAGTGCCTTCGTTATTGGCCCTAGTATTACCATAGTATGGTCATGCTTCCCTTCCCCCTTGCGTTGAGAGTGCGGGTCAGAGGGAACTGGGTAAGGGGGTTGGGGGTTCAGCTACTTGTTGAATGAGTCACCCAACAGGTATGTTCACATCTCACCTGTGTCAGGTAGGCGAGTCTTTTTTTTTTCTTTCTCTTTTTCTGTCGGCCAGAAGTCTACAGGATATCAAGGCTGGAGAGACAGTTAGTAATGTATACTTGAACGCCCGTAGCGAGACGCTTTTCAGTGAGTAGTGGTAGTGAGGGATCGTTGGGAGGAGGAGGAGAAACTGGACGGGTAGGTTAGAGAGGGAAAATACAAAGAGGGGTAGATATACAAGAGAGGGTGTGTGTGTGTGTGAGTGTGAGTGAGTGGGGGTATGAAAAGAAAGACAAAATATGAGTGAGAGAGAATTTACGGGTGGGTTAGAGGGAGGAAATACAAAGAGGGGTAGATATACAATGACAAAAGAGAGGGTGTGAGAGAGAGAGAAGGGTATGAAAAGAAACAAAAGAATACGAGTAAGAGAGAATTTACGGGTGGACTAGAGAGGGGAATACAAAGAGAGGGTAGATATACAATGAAAACAGAGAGGGTGTGTATCAGAGAGAGGGGAGGGAATGAGAGAGAGAGAGAGCGGGGTCTGAAAAGAAAGAAAAATATGAGTAAGGGAGAATTTACGGGTGGTTAGAGAGGGGGAAATGCAACGAAAGGGCAGATATTCAACGGGAGAAATAGAGGGTGAGCGAGAGAAGGAGGGTATGAAAAGAAAGAATATAAGTGAGAGAGAGAGAGAGAGAGAGGGGGGAGGGTATGAAAAGAAAGAATATAAGAGAGAGAGAGAGAGATGGGGGGTATGAAAAGAAACAATATAAGTAGTAAGGGAGGATTTAAGCTAAGCTCACTGAGGCACAAGGCTACGAAGAAATTAACCACACCTCAGCAAACGCCTGGTAGCACATTGCAACGGGTATCGGGGTAGCCGTAGACAAGAAATGATACTCTTAATTGTTCTGAATGAAAGACGGATCCCCACTTCTCGCTTTACTGTTTACAGTAAGTTAGTGAGAACCGAAAATAAAATAAGCTTGGCTTTTGCAGGGTCAAACACCATTCCTATTTCTATTCCGACCGAAGATGATTGCTGCAACATTTGTATTGTATATATAATAAATAAATTCATAGATTAGTCATTCAATAGAAACCGTTATGTTACTAACATCTTTTGGTATCATGCCGTGTTTGAGGTGATCAATTAAAACAAGGGGTGACGAATGAATAAGTTATTTCTCTCACCTTTTTTCAAATTTTCGAAAAACAAGCGCGCAAAAACTAGGGACCACCCCATATAAAAACCCATGTTTTCTAGACATAAGAAGGAAATGTTGAAATGTTCAGCCCTCTAACCCGATTTGTGTGGCCTGTATGCGTGATACATACCTAGCCAGCCGAACCGATTTGAAAACTGAGGAAACCTATTTTGAAATTTTGAAAGAATAAATGAGAGAGAGAAAGAATGAGAGAGAGGGGATAAAAAAAGAGACAACGGAAAGAATAAATGAGAGAGAGAGAGAAAGAGAGGGGGGAGTGAGATTGAATTAACGACTTAACCCCTATCTCGTTATCTTAATTCTCTTTGAAAAAAGAAAAGAAAAAAGAAATAAGTAAATTGAATAACTAAAACCAAAAAGAAAAAAACAAAGAATAAGAAAAAGAAAGAAAAAGGGATACGGGTTAAGTGGTAATGACAGTGCAAACGTCGAAAGGAGTGAACACCTTGGATAGGGTTTCAAGCCCTATAATCAGTTGACTCTTTATCTGAAGGGTTTTTATTGTAGTTAAATTTTCTCTTGTCACAGTTGGTTGTCGTCAGCACTCCAACACGTCTACGTTTGCTATGAACCTTGTTTTCTCATTTTCTCAAGGGGTCGTTTATTTGGGGTTTTTTTAAACGCAGGGGCTGAAGGTGTTGAGGAGAGGAGAAAAAGGACTAAGAGAACTTTAGAACATTTCTTATTTATTTTTATTAGATGAAGTTTTATAAATCTTTATTATTTAAAAAAAAAATGTTATCACTATTTTCATGACTACCTCCATCTTAATTGATTAGTTGCTTTTTATCGCAATTTTTGCTCAGACCGATTACTCTCCTGCAATGAGCAAACAGCGACGATTGGAAATAAGTCTTGGGAAGCAGAAGGTCCTGGGTTTGATACCCGGTATGAGCGAAGAGTGTGGAAAACTCTTCATTAGGACAAATGTCCCTGTGCACTCAGCCACTAATTGAGTACACTCTAAGCTGTGTGATTAGGGTGGAAGTATCCCTTCGGTGGACTTGCATCCTGTCAAGGGGGTGGTCATAAAAACTTGTAAGAATAAAGTCCTGGTCTCGACCAGACTTGATA
This sequence comes from Architeuthis dux, assembly GCA_006491835.1. NCBI lineage: Eukaryota > Metazoa > Mollusca > Cephalopoda > Oegopsida > Architeuthidae > Architeuthis > Architeuthis dux. Next base: position 4,158,504 of record VCCN01005116.1, on the reverse strand, counting down.
CTAGCAAAGATCACTAAGCTGGCGCATGCAACAGAAACCGGGTCTTCGTCACCGGGCTCCATATTCTATTGGGAGTTGTCTCTTAAGAGACGGGACGTTTTACCTTAGGAAGGATTTGAATCCACATTTCCTAAAGGGCACACCTGCTCTACCAATTGAGCTACTAAGACTCAACCAGAAGGCAGAAGTCCAAATAACACCCTTAAACGCATCCTTCATTCCGATCGGCGGTCGTGTTTGTTTACATTCTGGTAGTTTCAGTTTTCAATTAATTTAAAGAAATTTAGAAACCAAAAACAAACTCAGAACCTACTTTTTGAAACATTGACTGCTGGCTTGACTGTTACCTAGAAGCTGTTAGATGGATAATTTTCGGACGCAGAAAAATACGTGAAAAATTCGATGAAAATTAATTTTTGTTTTCATCCTAAATTCGACCCAAAAACGTATGCTATAAGTAGATTGAAACGTTCTGAATTCGATCATAGTTTTATTTTTTGTCTGGGATGCGTATTTCTCGAGTTATAAGTGTACAAATATACATACATTATATGTATATATAGATTGAACACTTACTTAGCGATCCCCTACCCATTACTATCGTTAACTTCAAACACCCAGTCATTCATAAAAGTTGAGGGCAGTGTAATACTATAGTAATGCAGAAAGTGCAGAATCACCTGAATCGGAATTGATAGCTTGCAAGCATTTAGCGCGGGGCCCTCGAAATTGCGGGGCCTGTAGCATATGCTACGTTTGCTAGATAGTTGATCCGGCACTGAGTCCAATCAGTTGTTGGTGGTCAATTCTCTTCTTTTCCTTCTTGCTTTACTGTTTTAGTATTTAGAATCATTGAATCGGAATCATAGCTTGGAAGCATTTAGTGCGGGGCCCTTGAAATTGCGGGACCCATTGCATATGCTACTTTTGCTACGTAGTTAATACCGCATTGATTGGAACGCCACGCAAACTTAGAAAAGAGGTTATTGTGTTTATTTTCTCTCCTATTATTTGTATTCTACAATACATTCTTCCCAGAAATAATGGAAATATTCTCATAAGAATCAATTGTTGGTTTTTGTTTCATTTGTTGAACAGATTTGAGAAAAGCTCAGTCCTAGGTAAAGGGTGGTGTCGGGGCTTGACAAATTGTATTGTGGGTTAAAAATAAAACTTTTGAACTTAAAGCGATAAATATAAACACATGTCACCAACATTAAAGTAGTTTCTTTTTTAAATGTAAAAAAAAAAAAAACAGGTTTGTGTGACCATCCTTAATTTTTGACTTGTATTTCTTTCAACTTAATTTTAGTTGCTTTTCATCGCATATAAGTTGGCAATGTTTCATGTAATACAACAAATAAATCAAGATAATATTACTACTGCTAATATTACTAGTGTACGTAAAAACAATAACAGATATAGTGCCGAGCGATCGGGGGTAAATACAAATTTGAGGGTTAGATTTGATCTTCTGCCACCCCTAAAAGCTTTTATATCTCAATCGAAGCGTATGAAGATCTTGGGATGCCCAGTCGTCAGAATCCCCCTCTCGGCCTCGCTGATGTAGTCCAGAGGAAAACAGAGCGCGATGTGTGGCCTCAACTTGGTTGCAGGAGCTGCCGGAAGGACGTCAAATTTGGCATCCAACCGTCTTAGGGGGGCTCCACTCCCTGGATTGGAATCAGTTGTCCTTCTCCTAGACTGGTTGCCTAACCAAGGATAGAGAGCCCAGTCTGCTCCGCTATTTTACCCGTAGCTCGGAGGGAGAAGATATGAGTGACCGTGCATGATAAGTGCCCAACGAAACATTCTTTCGTTATTTTTAGAGATACAATTCCCATTTTTTTTTTAATTTGAAGATTGAACACTCTGCATTATGATTCATAGAGTGTTCAAGATTTAGAATTAAAGAATTAAACATTATAGCTCTAAAAATAACGAAAATATCAACATTTTAAAAATGGTTCGTAGGGCACTTTATCATGCGCGGCCACTCATATACATCCATGCCTTTCCCAAGGGCATTAATATGAAGTGAACGTAAATAGCCTCGACCCGAGTTTGAACCCGGCTCGCAGATTCCATTGTCCGCGCTGTTAACGGCTACGCCAATTGCACCTCCACTCAACTCTTATCGTACATTTAGTTCCAGGTGCTATCGTATGAGAATACAGTAATGCTCTTACGCTGGCTACGGCATCTGTCGCCCCTGCCTGTGCTTTGCATATCACTATCATATCTCGGCTTGTGATATGTGAAATAGACTAAGAGGCGACAAGCACCCGAAGCGGCGTCACTTACTTCAACGTTCTTCTAGATGAGGATTAAAATCAAATAATGTTAAGTATATTCACATTACCATGTTGGCGACAATCAGGAATGTTCTTTCAACCAAAAGATGAAACCTTATACCATACCTGTAAAAAGCGGAAAGAAAAAACAATTAGGATAAAAAAAAGGTTGTGAACAGTTGATTTATAATATTTTATATTATGATAATTATAAAGACATTTAATTAGTTGGGAACCTATATTTGCTCAGCGCCGGTGTGAACGACTGCTAAACGAGCACGGCGCTATTTTCTTTATTTACGTAAATCGTAAATCGATTTAGGCCGCTCGTGTAGCAGTCGTTCACACCGGCGCCGAGCACATATACGTTCTCAAATAATTAAATGTTTTTATAATTATCATATTATGATATATAAATGTGCTACCCAGGGCAGGCTCTAGGGTTCCAGGCGTCCCTGGCAAGCTGAACCTCGGCGCCCTTAACAGCATAATATCTTATTTATTTTTTGAAAATCTGACTTCACGTAAGGGAATTGTTTTTATTTTGATTGTTTTTATTCTGTTTAATTAATTTATTTTCCGATTTTCCATTTGTATTTGAAAAGTTCTACCGTCAAATAAACTCACAATCCACCAACAGATTAAGCTTGCAAGAAAAATGGATTAAAATACATATTTTTCATCTATTTTCTATAGTTTTGAGAAGGGTCATTAACATTCAAATGGTTCTTCGGACGATTGAACTCCTTCTTGTTTGTGTTAAGACGACGTTTCGGCCGATCCATTATTCGGCCTTCCTCGGGTGT
>VCCN01005116.1:4069690-4079991 GCA_006491835.1 Architeuthis dux | reverse complement strand
TTTTTTGTTTCGAGTACAGAGTACAACAGTCACGAAATTCCGTATTGCAAATCGGCACAATGTAGGGATGGTGGTCCCGGCTGTAATGTTTCACACCCTCATTCAATCGATGTTAAAAACGGCGCACAAATAAAGACAATTTAATTTATTCAAAGCAAACAATATCATTTTTTACTCCCGTTTTTCTTTCCTTAAATCTCTTTCTAATTCTTATTTGGGCGCCGTTTTTAACATCGAGTGAGCGAGGGTGTGAAACCTTACAATTTACAAATGGGATCACCTTCCCTACATCGTGCCTTTAACTCATGCCTCCCCACCCCCATTATCTCCTTCAACTCGCGCGCCTGCTCCCCAACCCCCTTCTTATACAAGTTAAGATCTACGTCTTAAAGATAATTACACCTGTTCCACACTCTTTCTCTACGGATATATAAACTCTTCCTCATAAATACAGCCCCTACCCACGACACTTGTCAGTAACAATTTATCTATCTCACGTTGTGTGTGTGTGTGTGTGTGGAACTTCTCTACATGTTTTCACTGTGGTGTAAAAATATATATCAACAAAACGATCAACTGGTTTCATAAAACGAGAACCACACACACACACACACGTACATTAATAGACATTAGTTTCTAATGCTTAGAGATAAGTGCGACACAAAGGAAAAATGAAGTAAGAAACGAGGAAGATTGTGTTGCGGCAACTTTCTATGTGAGTATGTCCGGGCAGAGCTGGTAATAGGCCCAGCAGGCCAGACAGGAAATATGGGCCCCATTTCAAACTACTCCTGGAGTATTTTTGTAATCATTGCTAAATATGATTTACGTACATGTACATATAAATACATAATTCATTTACACTATAAGTAACAGAATAAAAGAACTTGAACGATTTATAACCTATGGAGTAGGCCCCCTCAAAATCGTAGTCCCGTGGCAACTGGCCTACCTTGACCCCCATCTGTCCAGGCCTCTATGTAAGGATGGCCTGCCTATCTTAAAAAAAACACGATTTGAAATACTGGCTGGTTTACCTGGGCCCGAACACACGTAGCACCGGTGGAAATCAAATATGTTTACCGTCCGTAACTCTCTCATCGAAGTTTTATTAACGGTTAAAAAATCGTCCGAAACCAGAAGTATTTTTATTTTACCGTAACCAGGTATAAAACTTACGTACTTTTCTCTTTTCTATACTATACACTTTAGTTTTTATCGTACTTTTTATAATTAATTTGATTTACTACCTGTCCCAAAATAGAGTTATATATATATATTTATAAATGCAAATGTAACTATGAGACAGGGGTATAGTATTTATTTTTGAGGGTCAATAAAAATCACCACTACTACTACTGTACCAACGAAAATGAACGTGTTAAAAAGACTCGAAAATAAAAACAAACCGATTTAAACCATATACCTTTTACTTACCTTTATTTACTACCTGTGTCCCATAATAGTTGTTACATTCATTATATACATTTAAGCAAATGTAACACCTATTATGGGACAGAGGTAGTATTTCAATGTTTATTGTTTAGAGTCAAAATAAAAATCACCACTGTATCAAGGTGTAAAACTTGCGTTTTTCTTTCTACTCTAATTTTTATAATTATATTTACTACCTATGTCCCAAAATAGTGTTATATTTATGTGTACGTTTATAAAAGAAAATGTAACAACTATTATGGGACAGAGGTATTTCAATGTGTATTGTTTAGAGTCAAAATAAAAATAACCACTGTACAAACTTGCGTTTTTCTTTATACACTAATCTTTATAATTATATTTACTACCTCTGTCCCAAAATAGTGTTACATTTATGTATACGTTTATATAATGCAAATGTAACAACTATTATGGGACAAAGGTAGCTATTTATTTTGGAGAGTCACCACTGTACGGGCGAAAATGAAGACACGTTAGAAAAGACTACAAAATCAAAATAAACATATTTAAACCCTTTTTGTTACCTTTGGCAGTGCTGTAGTCAGGGGTGCAGCGTATTCCAGTAAGTCCGAGTAAGAAAATTAGGAAGGCTACTTGTACATCCATTGGGTTTCCACGTTTGTTAAAATAAGCCGAAGCGAGCGTAACTCATTCCATGTTAGAGAGAAGAAAAAATACCAGGTTTACAAGGCGAAGATTTGTGGTAAGAGTAATACGGAGTGTTGATTGGACGGCCTCGTACTTGATTGCCTTGTTGGTTCTCGAGGTCTCTCTCTCTCTCTCACTCTATCTTCCCCTTCTGTCACTGACAGTCGTTTGTTCGTTCGTGTGCAGTTCTGAACAGACCCGGCTGAATAACAACATAAATTCTCCGCCGTACGATTCTCACCACATGTACGCACACATAGACGTTCACGACTCCCACATCGTAGTTATTTACTCTTATTACTGAAGGAAAACGGGTACGTATGTATACAGTGTACTCGTTCGTATATCGGAAGCCGCTTATTGTGATCGGTTTTTGGGACAGAATCCCAGATAACCCAAGTTAACAAACAAAGCCGCAGTTCGATTTATTTATCACTGCTTTTTACACATGTACTCACACTATAAACATTACGATTCGCACATCGTAGTTATTTACTCTTATACTGAAGAAAAACCGGTACGTATGTATACAATGTACTCGTTCGTACTCTGATCTAATCTCGCAAGCCGTTATAAAGGAAGCCGTTTATTGTGATCGCTTCAGGACAGACCCCAACAAGTTTACAAACAAAGCAGCAGTTCGATTTAAAACTGCTTTTTTTACACATGTACGCACGCTATAGACATTACGAGTTACGGCTCGCACATCGTACTGGAAACGGGTACGTACGTATGTGTACAATGTACACGCACTCGTTCGTACTCTGATCTAATCTCGCAAGCCGTTATAAAGGAATCCGCTTATTGTGATCGCTTCGGGACAGACTCCCAACAAGTTAACAACAAACCACCGTTCGATTTATCAGAGCTTTTTACACACGTACGCGCACATAAACATTACAACTCACACATCGTAGTTATTTACTCTATGCATAAAAGTGAAACGCGCGCACACACACACACACACTAATCTTTACAAACCATTACAGAGAAAGCCGCTTATTGTGATCACTTCGGGACAGACCCTGAAAAACACAAAGGCGCCGTACGATTATCACCTTGTACACACCATGCACACCCACATAGATATTACGACTACACACACATCGTACAAGTTATTTATTTACTTTTTAAACACTGTAGACATACACCGATTCGTACTTCTGGACAGAGTTGATCAGGAATATACCTGGCGCACCACACATATCTATTTAAAGCAAGCACGCACACATACACACGTATATCGGGCGCATGCCGTAGATAGCGAGCTAATTCTCGCAAACCATGACAGAAGAAGCCGCTTATTGTGATCAATTCGGTATAGACCCAAACAAACAAAGCCGTACGATTACCCACCACATATACATGTACACACGCATAGACATTACGACTCAAATATCGTAGTTATTTATTTTATAAAAGTGAATCACACACATACGCACACGCACAAAAGTACAAGATTTACTACATACCTGCCAAGATTTAGAAATTCTCAGGAGGGAGATTTCCTAAAAAATGCAGCCGCCCCCCTCCACAAAAAAATAAATGTTCAATTCTAGATGCTCTAAAACAACTATTTCAGTGTATTGAAAACCGTATAACATAATTTTAAACCAAGATAATCAACAAAATGCGAGAGAGGTCTACAAATAGGAGGGAAAAATCTTTTACAGGCATATTTTTTTTCAATGCGGGAGTTTCGTACAAATTCATTACATGCTGGGGGGGAGGGAGCAGCACTTGGCTTCAAAATGCGGGAGTCTCCCACAGAATGCGGGTCTTCCCGCAAAATGCGGGAGACTTGGTAGGTCTGCATTTATAGACATTAGTCCTTAATTCTTAGCTAAGTACGACACTCAGTAAGCCTAATCTTGAAAACCACGATTTGAAATACTGGCTTTTCTTTTTACCCGTACCCGAACAGCGAACATACATAAGCGTTACCACACGCTCATTTTTAGTTATTTGCCGTATACTGAACGCGTACATATGTGTACACTGTATACCAGTGGCGTAGCTGAGGTAGGGGTGCTATTTGAGAACGACCCCCGGGGACCCCCGAAAGCTTTATAAATAGTAGTTCGCCTATTGCACCGAAAAAAATCTCACTAAATGTTGGAGGGGGCCCCCTAAGGAGCCAAGCACCCCGGGCCCCCAAATCCCCAGCCACGCCTCACCTGGCGCACCCCCACTATACAGATCTATTCAAAGCAAGCACACACACACACGCATAACGGACCCACGCCGTGGAGTAGTGGTTAGCGAGCGAGCTTATTGTGGTCACTTTGGGAAAGGGTCATTTAAATAAAAAATAACCAGCTGATAACATTAAGCGGAGGATATATAGAGGGATTCGCTTATTATGATCACTTTCTGACACGATCTTTTAGATAACAATAATCAGCTGCTAACATTAAGCGAAGGATATATCGGGGACGCCGCTTATTGTGATCACTTTGGGACAAGGTCTTTTAGGTGATACTAACCGGCTGATAATATTAAGCTAATTGTGATCACTTTAAATAAACTGTTTGTGACCGACTAATTTTGATAACAAAAACCGTTTGGAAACATCCGTTATTCTAATAAGCTGTACTACTACCGTAGTGAGTTTGTTCCTCACTGGTTGTCCCACACTATTGGCTTTGTGCCAGACTAAGGTAAATTTACAAAATGGTTTGCGACCTGTCTCGTGGCTGAAATATTTACGTAATTCCCACCGGAGCCAGCGGTCGGGGTTCGATACCAGGTAGAGAAAGAAAAAAAAAGCCAGGATTTCTAATGTTGATTTTTAGAAAGAAGGAACATTTTTAGAAATAGGAAGATTTTCACAACACAATCTTCAGGCATGGATCCGGGGGGGGGCATTCCGGAACCCCCGCCCCCGATCGGACAAGGCACAATTAAATTTGTTTTTAAATATCTAGATAAAAAGATTTTATACATAAGAAAAATCTCAAGTAATCATCATCGTTGTCATCATCATCATCAGCAGCATCAGCAGCCTTTTACCGCCTGTCGTTGGACATAGACCATACCCAAGGTTCGCTAGTCCTCTCTGCTATGGGCGTCGCGGGGCCAGTACTTTCTGAACTTGTCTAGTTCATCACATATTTTCTGCCGGCCACAATTTCGCATATGATCTCTGGGGATCCACGTTGTGAGTTGTGATGTTGTCTGACATTCTTAAAACACGACCAGTCCATTGCCATTTGAGTTTTCTGATCGATTCTATGATATCTCTGTTTCTTTCTCTAATATAATGTGCTGTCTTGTGATCTCTCCATGTGATGTTGTGCAGGATTCTTTCAGTTTGACGGTCAATAACCTTAAAAACAAAAATGTATTATATCCATTGTCTAATTAGATAGATGAACTTTTTTGAAATCCCCACCCCACCGCACAAAATCCTGGATCTGCCCCCGATCTTACTACTTAATTTTACAACTGTTTGGCTTTGTTCCATAGTAAGCTAAGCTTAACATACAATCCTCTTTAATATTGGCCTTGTGCCAGCTGAGATAACAGTGTAAAACTATCCAAAAAACCCTTCAAGCCTTTATAATGAAATAATGAAGTAAAACTAGTTTCTCTATTGTATGCAGGCATTACATTGCATTTTCTTGAAAGCAGCGATTTTGTAATTTCAATAATACAAAATCTAACTATAAATGAAGAAATCTCGGTCTGCATGTATGCACTGCGATTACTCGACAACTGTACACAGTTGAAATCCGTCAGATATATTAGCCAGCACACCAGGCATTACAGTGTCGAGTTTGAAGTTGTTTGGATCAGCGGTTCACGAGAAATCTAATGCACCACGATTACTCGACAACTACCCATTGTACAAAGTTGACATTCGCCAGATATATTAGTCAGCACACAAGGCACCACAGTGTCGAGTTTGAAGTTATTTGGATCAGTGGTTCTCGGGAAATCTAATGCACCGCAATTACTCGACGACTACCCGTTGTACGAAATTGACATTCGCCAGATATATTAGTCGGCACACAAGGCACTAGTGTCGAGTTTGAAATATTTTGGATCAGCGGTTCTTGAGAAAATTAATAAAAATAAATGAAACATTACAGATTATAGATCTTTTATCTAAAATTATAGAACTAAGTTTAGATATAAAATATCTAAATTGGCAATAGATCTAGATTTAGATATACAATATTTAAATTGGCAATACTGAAGAGAAGTAACCGAAATACTTCGAAGTCGTCGTTTCGTACGACGGACGGAACATTATTTTACATGTCTATTATGTCAGGCTGCACAACACACCATAAAGTCCGGTCCCTTCGAAACATGCACCTTTGGAACGGGCTGCCCTAGCCTTACTATAATTCACTAAATATCCTGTCCGTCTGTCTGTGTTAACAAAATTCAAGAACGGTCACAGCTATGGCCACCCCATTTTCTGAGTTTATAAATGGGACCCCGGAGCAGGTTTTTAGCAGGGTATTTATATTTTTCAAATTACCCACCAAAATAAATTTTTAGTGGGGTGTTCAATTTACAATGTAAATTCATGCTAGATTGGTTCTTTATTTTTTTGTCCGACTGATCTAAAAGTTTACTATCTTACGAACACAGACGGACAGATATTTAGTGAATTATAGTAAGGCTAGCTGAAAATACTCGCCGGTTGGGCGGGTTTTCAGCTAGTTATATACAATTGTGTTTTACTTGCTGATAAGACGTTGTCTAAGGTTCAATCTTACGCAAGCACAGACACGCATTTGTCCCATCCTAGTGTGTTAACATACCTCATTCCTGTACTCTATCTCTCTCCCTATCTTTATCTTATACACATACTCAGCTCCTTTTCTCTCTCCCCCCTCTCTCTCTCCCTCTCTCCCTCTCTCTCTGACTTATTCTTTCTTTCTTTTTCACCTTTTTCTTTTCTTTTCACTTTCTTTTGTGTTCGTACTCTTTCTGTCCTTCCTTTTCCTCTTCTATACCCTTTTCACCCCCTTCTTTTCTTTTTTCTTTCTTTCTTTCTTTCTTTATCTTTCCCTATCTTTATTTTATACACATCGCCTTCTCTCTCTCTCTCCCTCTCTCTCTGACTTATTATTTCTTTTGTGTTCTTACTCTTTCTTTCCTTCCCTTTCCTCTTCTATACCCTTTCCACCCCTTTCTTTTATTTTCTTTCTGTTTCCCTATCTTTATTTTATACACATCGCCTTCTCTGTCTCTCTCTCCCCTTCTCCCCCTCTCTCTCTCTGACTTATTCTTTCTTTCTTTTTCACTTTTTTCTTTTCTTTAACTTTCTTTCCCTTTCCTCTTCTATACCCTTTTCACCCTGTTCTTTTCTTTCTTTCTTTCTGTTTCCCTATCTTTATTTTATACACATCGCCTTCTCTCTCTCTCTCTCTGTCTTTTTCTTTCTATGACTTATTCTTTCTTTCTTTCGTTTTCTTTCTTTCTTTCTTTTCCATTTTTTCTTTTCCTTTCACTTTCTTTTGTTTTTACTATTTCTTTCCTTCTCTTTCCTCTTCTATACCCTTTTCACCCCTTTCCTTCCTTTTCTTTCCCCGTCTATCTTTCCTTTTTTAAAATCTTTCTTTTCTTTCTTTCTTCCTTTCTTTCTGTCTCTTTCCCCCCACTCTACATCTTTCTATTTCTCTGTCCTTTCTATACCTCTTCCGTTTTTCTTCCCCTCACTACTTCTTCCTTTTCTCTACTTCTTCCTTTTCTCTACCGCTTTCCTTTTCTCTTCCCCTCTGTCTCTCTCTCTTTCTTTCTTCGCTCTCTCTCTCTCTCCCTCTCTCTCTCTCTCTCTCTCTCTATCTCTTCCCTTCTATTCCTTACGATAAAGGTCCACGTTTTCTTCCAACGATGTTTCCTTTCTTCTCTCTATCCTGGCTTCACGCTCAACGTAATATTTCTGTGCCCACTCACATCATTTCGAGGCTTATTTTGAATTTCTGGGGAGCAAAACCAGAGTTGCCAGATAGTTGGAGACATTTCTGGCCAAAAACACGCAAAAATGGCTAAATGTCAAAATTGTTTACAAAATCAATTATTTCATTATTTATTTTTATTAGATGAAGTATTATAACTCATTAGTATTACAGGTATACCTTGATTAGTGCGGATAATGTTTTCCAAAATTTTCCGTACTGTTTAAACCGCACTGTTCTAGGTCTTATAATTATTTTTTTTCAACTATTATATTAATTTGTGCAGCAATACCATAACCGTACTACATCAAAACCTGCACTAATCAAAACCGCACTATTCAAGGTATTGCTGTAATTAAAAAAAAATAATACTACTATTTTAAAACTAAAATAAAAACTTTAAGTTTGCAACATTCAACCTTTCTACTTAGTGTATTTATTGAACAGATATATTTCGGCTTGTCAGGCCATTTTCAATGTTCCGTAAACAAATTCTATTCAAATTTTATTTAGATATTTTTTGTATAGTTTTGAAAAGGGTCATTAATATTCAAATGGTTCTTCCATGGATTTTACACCTGAAAAAGGCCGAAGAATGGATCGGCCAAAATGTCGTGTTTACAACACAAACAACAAGAAGGTGTCCAATCGTCCGAAGAACCATTTGAAAATGTTATTTACTTTCATCTTAATTTTCCAGTTGTGTTTTTATCGCAACTTCACGATGACGGCCTGAGTATTAAAGTTGCGATTATTAAAAGGAACTGAAAAATCAAGATGAAGGTGAATAAGAGTATGAGAAAATTAATAATAATGATTGTTTATAAGAATATTACAATACTCAAGTACACACCAAAATAAGAATTTATTAAAAATACTCTCCAATAAAGTCAAAATGGCCAAAATGGCCAAATGCCAAAATTGTTTATAAAACATTGCAATAATGAAATACACACCAAAATAAGAATTTATTAAAAATACTCTCCAATAAAGTCAAAATGGCCAAAAATGGCCAAATGCCAAAATTGTTTATAAAACATTGCAATAATGAAATACACACCAAAATAAGAATTTTTAAAAAATACTCTGCAATAAAGTCAAAATGGCCAAAAAAAGCCAAAAAAGGCCAGAAATACTGAAGTACACACCAAAAGTAAGAATCTATTAAAAACACTATTGCAAAAAGTCAAAATGGCCAAAAATTTAAATAGGGCCATACTTCTTGGTTTGGCCATATTTAAATTTTTGGCCATTGGCAACCCTGAGCAAAACAAAAGATTTTAGAGAGAATTAGCAACTATTGTAACCATGCATATTAATAATACACCCTGCATTGTCCTTTCTTAACTAATTGATTAGGGTACAACTGTACATACTTTTACAATGGCCGCTCACAATACACACAGACACAGACATAAAGTACGCATTGAAAACTTAGCCGAACTAAACGCGTTTTAGTTTTAAAATATCCCAAACAGGTCTGGTTAGTCACTCAATAGAAACCGTCACATGACCAACGTCTTTTTTGGCAACATGCCGTGTTGGGGGTGATCAATTAAAAATTGGAAAAAGGGCTGATCAATGAATAAATTACTCCCCTCCGCCTTTTGCTGGGCAGTGGTCACTAAAAAAATCTGAATTTTCAACAAAACACAAGCGTGAATGCTGCCGGACACAAACTAAGGGACCAATTTAGCATAAACTTACATTCTAAATTGAACCCCCTACTAAAAACCTATTCGGGGGGTGGGGGTTAAAAAAACTTGTACGCGTGATACATACATAGCCAGCCAGACCAACTTAAAACTGAAGAAACTTATACTGATAGTTTTGGTGACAGTTTCAAATACTGAGTGAAATTCTAGTTCACTAATACGGCCAACTTTAAATGCAAATTAGGCAAAATGTAGGGAAGTTTCACACCCTCGCTCACTCGATGTTAAAAACGGCGCACAAATTTTTAAAAATAAGAGCATTAATGAAAAAAAAGCAGAAGTAAATAAATTATATTGTTATTGCTAATGAATTAAATTCTTGAATTGTTTTTATGCGCTATTTTTCCCACATCGAGTGAGCGAGTGTGTGTAACTTTACAATCGAGGCCACCTTTCCTACATTCCTGTGCTGAAAATGATTGAATTTTACACAGCGTTTCAACCTAACCTAACGCAATTATACGGGCGATACATTTTTTAAAAAGACTAAAAAAACACTATGCAAATATTATACTGCGTCCAGTGTATCGAGGCCGCCCGTTTAGCAATCGCTAACACTGATGCC
>VCCN01005116.1:3962042-3972107 GCA_006491835.1 Architeuthis dux | reverse complement strand
TATTTATTGTATTAAGAAGTGTCGAATTAATCTGACGTTTAAAGTTACTATTTCTTGTCTGTTTATATTCATCGACTTATAAAGAAAAGGCAGATTCAAAACTAGAACAGGTCTGGTTAGTCACTCAATAGACACCGTATTTTGGCAACATGCTGTGTTGGGGGTGATCATTTAAAGAATTGGGAAAAGGCGTGATCAATGAACAAGTTATTTCACTCGCCTTTTGTTTGGTAGTGATCACTAAAAAAAAAGACTGAATTAAAAAAATTTAAAAAACAAGCGCGAATGCTGCCGGACACAAACTAAGGATTCAATTTAAGAACAACTTACATTGCAAATTGAATCCCCCACTGAAAACCTACTTAGGTGAGGGGTTAAAAAATGTTTGTTTTTAAAAACATAATAATGAGTAAATGTTGAAATGTTCAGCTCTCTAGCTCCATTGGTGCGGCCTGTACGCGTAATACATACATAGCCAGACAGAAAGACAGACCAAATTAAAAACTGAAGAAACCTATGTTGACAGTTTTGGTGACAGTTTTGGTTGACGGTTTCTGACTATTTTACATTACGACGAAAGAATGTTGTTTGTGTAAAGCAGGTGTATTCAACCTTTTTTTCGACCGACGCCCACTTGCGCATATTTCAAAGAGATTAAAACATGCTATCTCACACCTAACATAACATTGGAAAATATTTTTACAGCATAGCATTTTGTACAAAAATAGATTTGTAATTGCTTGTATTACCATAGAGCTGTAGAAATGCTCCTTTTGTTGTATTTTGAGAATTAATAATTGCAAACGGCAAATTGATCTCGTCGGCCATTGAGTCAACTATTGTCGCTCGACAGGCCGAGGAGCGGGAGATGGCCAAATATCACTCACTGACCGAAAGGTACGAGTTTGAAGCTCATTCGCCGAATAAGCTCCATAGCTGCTCAACCCCACGACGAACCGCGCGAGATTACCTGGCTCTTCCAGCGTGTATCGATGGCAGTTGTCCGTGGCAACACGTCCGTCAAAAACAAAAAAGAAATGACATATTTTGTATACATATAATTACAAAAGAATTCTATTTGATAGTATATTTCTTATCTATGTTGAAATAAATCTGTACGTCATTAAAACAATTTAACTACAGGACAAAGTCAGAGTTGACTTTCCTATGTAAAATAGGGGAGTAAACCGATATGTAAAATCCCCATTCCCCTACCGTGATTTGAACCCATGACCTAGTGTACGCTAGCCTGGTGTGTTACCACCTGCGCTAAACTGACAAGTCTTACATACCTCCAAATTGTATGGTAGAATTACGCAAGGAAGTAGAAGTTTGACTCTGGGTCAGTCAGGCTTGTTTTATTTTTATTAGATGAAGTATTATAAATCATTATTATTTAAATTTGTTTTTATGACTACATTTTACCTTCATCTTAATGTTATTAGTTGCTTGTTGTTGCAACTTTTGTTCAGACCGATTACCCTGCGGCAATGTTGGAAAATAAAGAATAAGCCTCAGGTGGGATTAGAACCCACACCCCCTAGACAAAAGGAAGCACCGTTTAGCTAGGACTGCTTTACCACTTAAGCCACCGAGACCTCAACTGGGAGAAGAAGCTCGAATAACACCCTTAAAAACCTATCCTTTTTCCCGATCGTTTTGTTTACATTCTAGTAGTTACAGTGTTTAATACATTTTCCTTTTTTTTTTTAAATAAATATTTAATTAACTAGAAAGCACCCAGTGAGCGCATACCTCTGCCAACGTCATTGTCAGGGGGAGTAATTATGCATGGATCCTACAAAAAATGTAATCACTACTTCCGTAACGCATTGCTCACCCTTCCACAAATTGAAATTCATTGAGAACTTTTGGAGAAATCGTCTGGACAGACATGGACTTTTGGCGATATTATGCTGTGTGGACATATAACTACCATGTAGGGGAGGTAATTGTACATGGATCCGCCCAAGGATTCAACCATTTCTATTGTCCACGCTTCCACTAAATTCCATTGCAATTCATTGAGAACCTTTGGAAATATCGTATGGACAAACATGAGCGTATACATAAATGTATGAAAAAAAGAACGGAAACATATCTCCCAATCAAAGGAAAATGCCTGGATCCGCCCCCAAATTTAACCACATCTTCCATATCCAATTGCCCATCCTTCCACAAACTTAATTGAAATCCACTGCGTACTTTCGGAGATATCAGGCAGCCGGATGTGAACGAATACATATACCTCTCCAACTTCGTTGGCAGGAGTAACCTTTGTGGCTGATGCTTTCAAACTAAAAGCTTTAGAAATTCTATTGCGTCTCTGTTACAATGGATATAGGCCGGGGGCTAGCAGGGCCTACCGTGCACCCTACCCCCCATGATTCTACATTTAGGGTATCAAAATGTTCCTTAGGGCGTCCTCTTTCAGAAAAAAAGATGTTCCCAAGAAAAAGTTGGGAAGAACTACCTTATTTGCAAAATGGCCACCAGCACACACCAAAAAAAAACAGAATTTCATATCTCGTATCCCAGTTGGTAGGGTAATATAATTATAAATTGTAAAACTACTGTGTATGTCCGCTTAATATTAAAGGGTTTTAATCAGAATCTAATTAAAATACTTTTAATTTAATATTTTCTTTTAAGCCTATGAGTTTTCTCCAAAACAAACAACCGCCCACTTTGAATCGCAAATCGCCCACTAGTGGTTGGCACCGCCTACGTTTGAGACCCCTGGTCTAAAGTTATGTCAGTGTCTGAGTTCGTTCAAAAGTAGTGCAACAATCAATTGAAACTCTTGACCAAGTCGTATTTCTTTTCCAAATGGAGAAGCTCGATAGATAGATAGATAGATAGATAATGTCCTTCCGCTGGTTACAGCATCAGCCGTCCCTGTCCGGGCTTCCCATATCTCGGCTAGCGATATGCGAAATAGACGTAGAGGCGTCAAGCACCGGAAGTCGTGTCACTCACTTCACCATCCCTGCTTACGACACCTGGTTTTCCCAAGCGGTCACCCATCCAAGTGCTGACCAGGCTCGATGTTGCTTAACTTCAGTGATCGCATGAGAACCGATGTATCCAACATAAGCAAATGGTATAGCAGGGAAACATAACTGTACGTTTAACGTGTCCCAAAGTGTTTCCAATTATTAATTAAACCATTTTTGTACACTCAATTAAACCATATTTTTTGCTCTCGCCCCGCTCTCTCAATGGGCCCCTAGGCTGAAGCCTACTCAGCCTAACGGTTAATCAGACCCTGCTAAGTCGTATTTCTTTTTCAAATGGTGTAGCAGTGAAACATAACTGCAAGTTTAACCAGTCTCGAAGTGTTGCGAAAAACGAGGCCAGTCATCCGTTGATATCAACGAAATCAAGGAAGATATGTTGATGCGATGCCAATTGTACTGGTTTAGAATTGATAAAGAGCCGGAAAGACGTTGATAATGAAAAAAGAAGCGGAGAGAAGAAAAAGAAGGAAAAGGGAATGAAAGAAAGGATACCAAAAGAAGAACAAGAAAACAGGAGTGGAAGAATTTAAGAAAGAAAGAAAGAAAGAAAGAAAGAGAGAATTAAAGAAAGAAAGAGATAGAAAGAAAGAAATAGAGAAAGAAACAGAGAAAGAAACAGAGGGAGAGAGAGAGAGAAACACAGAAAGAAGAAATGAAGAAAGAAATATACAAAGAAAGAAAAAAGGATACCAAAAGAAGAAAAAGAAAACAGGAGAGGAATAATTTAAGAAAGAGAGAAAGAAAGAAAGAGGGAATGAAAGAAAGAAAGAAAGAAAGAAAGAGATAGAAAGAAAGAAAGAGAGAAAGAAAGAAAGAGAGAGAGAAAGAAAGAGAGAAATAAAGAAAGAAGAAATGAAGAAAGAACGATACAAAGAAAGAGAAAAGGATACCAAAAGAAGAAAAAGAAAACAGGAGAGGAAGAATTTAAGAAAGAGAGAAAGAAACAAAAGGGGAATGAAAGAAAGAAAGAGATATAAAGAAAGAAAGAAAGAAAGAAAGAGAGCAAGAAACAAAGAGAGAGAGAGAAACAGAGAGAGAGAAACAAAGAAAGAAGAAAGAAAGATACAAAGAAAGAGAAAAGAAAGAGAGAATTCATAAAAATAGAAATATTTAAAGACATAATTTCATTTTACATTAACATAATATTAACAGCATAACATGATTCTATTGATTTCAATAATATGATTCAATATAACAATCTTAAAATGTATAATCTCAATAAGATAAACTCTTCACATTGAAGAATTTGGAAATGTTTCATAGTGAAAAAAAAGAAAGGTGTCGGGTATCGTTAGAAACGAAACGCACAGGAAGTGCTTCATGCTTGGCAACATTAATTTAGGGTAGAGCAAAGCTATAATATGTTTATTTTGTTTTCTGACGCCACCCTTTTCAAAATAAGGGGTGGATTAATGACGCAGTTCTCTGGCAGCAAAACATCACCAATCATTGCTTTTTCTGCTTCCGGCTTACCTTTTTTTATCTACAGAGTGTTTCAAAAAGGATGCAACTGTCTTTATTGACAACTTAAATTGTCAAACTCCAGTCCAAGTCTGGAGTTGATTTTGTTCTTCTACCGTAAGAACAAGAACAAGAACAGGGAACAATCCTCAGCAAATTCAGGGGAGTAGACTCTAATAGAAAAGTCTCTTTAAAACAGGCACAAAGGCTTTTTTCACCGGACACCCATTCGGTGTTAAGTTCTTCCGCACGACACCGGAAAACGCATTGTTTTCTCTCGAATCACTCTACACCAACGACGTTCTTCAGACCGCTGCCAAAAGCGAATTCTGTTCACTCCTCATAATCGGCCACTTATATCCTAGTAAGGAATGATTCAAGTGCCCGTATGCGAAGTGTCTGGCACAGCAGAACATGAGCGTGGAGCCAGGATGTTCTAACAACGCTACCATACGAAGTCTCTTCGGCTGTGGCTGAGGCAGAGGTCTCCGGTTCGATCTTGCGGTCGGCACCGTCATCACATAAACTCTTCACTGTTTGTCTGTTCTAGAACGTTAAACCAAACCGATACATAAAATTAGCATTCCTTTACAGTGATTTGAAATCACGACCACGTTGCCAAACGGACAAATCTTACATATCTTCGAAAATTTATGTTAGAAAAACCTTTCATTCTAATAAATAATTACATTTATACTAAAAATTAAAAAATATGCATTTTTATCATTTTTATATATACAATACAAAGGTTTCAGTAATTATCCAGTCGGAATAGAAATAGGAGTGTAATTTGACCTTGCAGCAGCCAGGCTTGTTCTAGCCGTCCCCATACAGCACTCCCTTATTGCACTAAAGTGTCAGAGGTACACTTTGATGTTTGTGGTAAAAGCCCGAGGGATCCAAGTATATTTTAAAAAACCTGCCTTAAAAAGAGGCCTAGAGTTGTTCTCTATCAGGTGGGTACAGATTCCACATAATCACAGAAGAATGTAGCTATATGACTAAATTTGAATTTTGCCTGCTGATGGCTGTCTGTTTCTAATTGGCAAAGCGCTCTCCTTGTCACTCAGGCTGCCAGGGCCAGTGTTGCCAACTCAAGAAATATTTTCGCGCTAATTTGACTGCCAAAAAGCGCTAAATATTTTTAAACTGCCAAAAATGGCCGAAAACCACCAAAAAGACGCTAAAAATGTTCAAAAATATCCAGAAAACGGCCAAAAACGGCCAAAATGTTTTAGGCGAAAACGCGCTAATTTAGCGCTTTTTGCAATGCCAAAACAAAAAACGCGCTAAATCTAGCGCGAAACGCGCTAAATTGGCAACACTGGCCAGGGCCATAAGACGAAACTAGGCGGGTCGCCTATGCCACAAAAGTCCTAGGGGCGCACACCAAGCTGAAATTTCTTTTCAGTTTGGAGTTCGCCCCTAGGACCTTTGTGTAGTTATATTACAACTCGGAGGCCAGTTCTTTATTTCTGATACATGCGGCTTGAATGTAAAAAATGTCCCGAGCATTAAAATAAAAAAAAAAGACACAACATAAAGAGGAAATAAACAGGTAAGGGCCCTAAAGTTCATCTATCAGTATATTTCTTTTTTACAAAGAATTTGTTTCTTTACAGATATTATATATCCACTTAAGATGAGTAATATTATCAAAAGAAAAGTGCGTCGGTATTCAGAAATATATCAGATGTGTTTTTTACTATATGATATATATGATTAAATCGCTTTTTTTAATAGTAAGCGGGGGGGGGGCAGATTTGTTGGGCTGTCGAGGTGGTTCATGGTGCAAAAAAGTTTCAGAGCCACTGGATGAACCTCGTTATTCACCTATCAATAACTAGTACAGGTTGTGTATCCCTTATCCGAAATGCCTGGGACCAGAAGTGTTTCGGATTTGGGAATATTTGTCTATACATAATAAGATAACCATAAAGGTTTTCTCTTTTTTTTAAACACTGTTACTAATCTTCAGCCTTCTTCGACATTTTCAACGATGTATTTGTACAGATGAGAGAATCAGCAAAAATACAGTGATTGATGCATGTAGATTTTGGAAAACACTTCCGTCCACTTTCTCCAATAGCTTGACTTCCTGTGCTATAAATAAACATAAACGCGTTCTCTTTTACTTATCGCTGTTACTCATAGGGGTATCTGCAGCCTTTTTTGACATTTTCAATTTTATCTTTGTACAGATGAAAGAATAAGCAAAACATATATTGATTAATTCATATAGGTCTGGCGGTGACAATAATTTGTTTTGATTAGGGCTTGTTTAGTCTTTCACCGTTTGTGGTGTAAATAATTTTACGTTTCTAAAGAGTGACATATAGATAACTAAGCTTTTACTGTTGTCAGAATGAGTTAAATGCCTTGAAAATCGGTTTTGTCTCTCGTCTTTGAATCATACTACAGTGAATTCAGGTGTGGAATTAGCCATTTGTGACGTCATGTCGGCTTTCAAAAAGTTTCGGATTTTGACTTAAGGGGTACTCAACCTGTACTGCCAGCGTGAAAATCGCTTCTCAAAATAATTGACCGTTTTAAATAATTTACGTGTTGGTCAGTGACAAAGCCTTTCCTGTTCATTTTGACGGGACAGGGTATTAGTGTTTCTAACTTCTATAATTCTAACACTAATAAGACATTTTTAACATTTTAACAACTTTTTTTCCCTTTCGTCTTATCGTTTATAAGTCATCTTGTGGTATTAATATCTCCCCTTTTCGTAATCCTTTCGTGAGAAGTGTCCTAAAGGCATTGCTTAGGGTGACCATGTGTTTAAAAAAAGAAAGATTATCGCATTCATTTATTGGTCTATTTTCTACGTCCGTCTCAGGTCAATCGGTTTAAATAAGTATTTTCACATTTTTATCCGATCCCCGTGATTTTAAATTAGCGGTAAGATGTAATTTTAAGGAGACATCGAACCTGTTATCATGAGGTCGACTTCACCAGTGGGTGTTACGGTAGAAGTAGGGGAGTAGCCAGGTTATGAAGTTAGGGAGGCAAACACATACAAAAGGCATCAGGACACGTACTAAATAATTTATAATTATTTCTAGATTCTTATTATATATTCAAATTACAAATAACAGAAAGATAACATTTTAAAAGAAGTACATAATTGTTATTTTGTATTCAAAATTAAAACACAAAAACATAAACATTTTTACAGTAGACTCATAAATCTATATTGTATTCAGGGAAGGAAATGAAGGTGGGTATGCGGGGCTACGGCGTATACCTACTTTTCAATTTCCAAGTTTTTTGTATGTTCAATTTCTACCAATGGAAGAAGCAAAACGTCTGTATTTAAGAAAATAACAAACATTCAACATACACTGTATACTTAGTTCCCAAAACCAAGCCTTACCGTATACCTAGTTCCCCAAACCAATTTCCATCTGTGAAAAATCAAAATATAATAAAATGTGTGTTATTATTTTGCCTTTTAAACGTAAAATGAAAACCAAAACGAGGCAATACAAAAATGTATGAAGCACGCAGGAGGTTGGTCGAATGAAGTAATGAGTCCAGAAAAGTTCTTTCAAGGTCATGTAATAAAGTAAGAAATGACCAATAAAAATAATGAGATTGGCCCTGCAGCAGCTAGGCTTATTCTAGGGGCCGTCCCCATACAGCACACCCTTATTGCACTAAAGGGTCAGAGCTACACTTTGATGTTTGTGGTAAAGGCCGAGGATCCAAGCCTGCCTTAAAAAAGCGGCATAGAGTTGTTCTCTATCGAGTGGGATACAGATTCCCCTAAATCATAGAAAAATTACTAACTAGTACAGGTTGAATACCCCTTATCCGAAATGCCTGGGACCAAAAGTGGTTCGGATTTTGGAATATTTGTATATACATAATGAGATAAACATGAACGTTTTCTGTTTTCTTTTATCACTGTTACACAGTTTTTGACATTTCAACGATGTATTTGTACAGATGAGAGAATACAAATGTATGAAGCACGCAGGGGGTTGGTCGAATGAAGTAATGAGTCCAGAAACGTTCTTTCAAGGTCATGCAATAATGTAAAAAATGACCAATACAAAATAATGAGATTCCACTTTTATCGCACAAGGTAACTAAAGAGGTAAACATTAGTGAAAAGGCCCCACTCTTGAAGAATGTGCTCCCCCCTATCAACTCTCGATACGCCACTGGGTAGAAACATCAAGTGAAAAAGGTAAAAAGAAAAGGTATAACAAAAATAACAACAGCAACAAAATGGAGTTGGAATATTTATTTATATATCGTTTGTCGTTAGTTCTCACCAAAAGCTAACGTCCATAATTTCAAAGTATGGAAACCTAAAAAAAAGATTTCACACTAGAAACTCAATTTGTGATGTTAGTTTGAGGTCAAATGTTCAACAGCAATTTGATTTTGGAGAATCAAAACCTTTCAACCTTTCTCCCGAACGGTCAGACTTGTATATCTTTTATGTTGAATTCCAGATCAGTCAAGTTGTCAGATTGTTGCATCTTTGCCTGAAGAAGAGGCTAATGCTGTTAAAAATTCGAAATAAGAAAAAAAATAGCAATACAGGGCATAGCATTTGGGGGGCTTTTTTGTTATTGGTCTGATAGAACACTTCTATGTTAAATAATATGAAAAAGATGGACCAGGACGCACGTCGTATAGCAATGATCAGCAAGCTAGTCTTGCTGACCTTTGTTAGCGGGTTCAATCCTTATGTTACCTAACTTTGCTAAGAAATAATATGAAAATTTCCAGCCGTTGTCAGTGGGTTCGATCCTCATCGGATCTCCCAGTATAGATGATCTGATACCAAAGACTAGGTTAATATGGTAAATATATACTTATATCATGAGTATTGTGACCTTTTTTGTTTTTCTGTCCATAAAACTGGACTCTTCCAATCAGGGTAAAACATTTCCTGATAAAAATACCTCCTACCTAGCATTTGAAATTATGGACTCTTCAACTGAAACAAATTCACTATCTTTTGTTCTTTTCTTAAAAATCGTTTCATAAAAATTCAAATATAACCGTGATTTCTTTTACGGGTATTAACTATATAGTATGTAAATAATAAGAAAAACGATATATACAAGGTACGTGACAAGAATAAAAAAAAAACCTAGACCACCTGTAGCTACATGACCGAAACTGTCCATTATGGATGAACACATACAAAAAGGTTAATATCATATTACTGTTAAGATCCGATTGTTAGGGCTGGTTATGGGACAGATGTGGATTATTGGATTGGCGTCTGCTAGGTCTTCCTTTCGAACTTTGAACTTTAGCATCAGGAACCCCATATTTTCGTGATGCATTGCATATCTATCTATCTATCTATCTATCTATCTATCTATCTATCTATCTATCTATCTATCTATCTATCTATCACAGTCTACCCATTATCTATCTATCTATATATCTATCTATCTATCTATCTATCGTTACTTATAATAAAAACATGTAAAGTAAAAGAAATGATTTATTCGGTGTATTGGTGTTTAAAAATATTTATTCATTAGGAAAGACGAATCCTTGGTAGACAGCCAATTTATGCACCAATTTGTACACTGGGGGTGGGGTG
>VCCN01005116.1:3892370-3905818 GCA_006491835.1 Architeuthis dux | reverse complement strand
ACGCGCACAGGCCGCATCAATAGAGCTTAGAGGGCTGAACATTTAAACATTTACTTTTATTATGGCTGGAAAAAATTTTTTCTTCAAAATTACCCACTAAATAGGTTTTTCGTGTGGAGGGGGGTCAATTTGCAATGTACGTTTAAGCTAAATTGGTCCCTAGTTTCTGCCCAGCTGCGTTCACATTTGTTTGGGTTTTTTTAAAATCCAGACTTTTTTTAGTGTTCACTGCTCAACAACAGGCGAGCGAAGTGACTTATTCATTGATCACCCCTTTTTCCAATAGTTTTATTGATCATCCTCAACACGGCATGCAGCGAAAACACGTTGGTCACGTGACGGTTTCTATTGAATGACTAACCAGACCTGTATATTTACTTATTTATTCGAGGTGCTACCCAAAAGTTCAGGGAACGTAAGGCACGAAAACTTCCTTGAAGAAAGAAATATATCATAAAAAATGAAACTCTTTATTTATTTGGTGAGGTGATTTCGAATGATGTGTGAAATGTTTGGCGAGACACTGGAAATTATTATTATTACACGGAAATTCCAATACGACAACTTTACTTACATACAGACTTTGGTCAGTAAGAAACATTTTGACTAAAAACCATTGAATTACCGTAGATGCGCGCAGATTGGTTGGTTCATTATCATTTTTGTCAAACTCCAGGCCAAGTTGGAGTTAACTTTGTTTTCCACCGTAACAACAAGAACAATCCTCACTAGAGGAGTGAACTCTTTATTGTTTTTCTAACCCGTCACAGTAAACCAAACAGTTATATACAATTAACATTTCCCTACCGTGATTCAAAATCACGACCGAGTGATTGCTAGGCGGATCTCTTACCAACTGAGCTAAACTGACAAGTATTATGTATTCTCGAACGTATTTATTTATTATATATACAATACGAAAGTTACAGTAATCATCTTCAGTTGAAATGGAAGCAGCCAGGATTGTTATAAATGTAATGGTACTGTTACATACAGTACCATTACAATACTTACAATAATGATGTTTAGTGATAGAAGCATGGGTAAAGTGTAAAAACAATACTTACTGTGTGGATTACAGTTCATTTTTATACGAAATAATACAAATTATCTTTGGTAAACTGTTTAAAGAAAAAGCAAAGATAGATTTATATGTACATAAATTGTGTTTCAACTAATCCTATGATTTAAGATGTCGCAAATCCCACTACAATTTTTGTTCAGTACAAAGAGACACACTAGGGATAGGTTTAGACCCATTATACGTAACGTGGGCCAAAGAAGTTAGGTACAAGTTGAGTTGTGTGATCTCTAAAAAGAAGTGCAGTCCCTCCTACAGATCTTGTAGTATTGCTTTATTGTCACATCTCATACTCCAATGACTGTGATCCCGAATTACAAGCAGTAATTGTTAATTTATGTTAAGAAGTTAATAACTTAGGGTTATGTTTAGGTTTAGGGTTAGCATGCATTCAGCCGAGTTAGTATGAGCATGAGCAACTTGGTCCAAAGTTGACTGTAGGGTTGTCGGTTTTATGTACCTCCTGTAGCAGGGACTGAAGTTAAGAAATCAGCCGACACACAAATAAGTAACTACTACTAGCTCTGTGATAGGGACCACACATCTTTTGAGCAACTGAACTACTCAATTTGTACCAAGAAGCTTTTAGATGAAGATTATATACAGGGTTCAAATAGTTCTTCGGACGATTGAACTCCTTCTTGTTGTTTGTGTTAACACGACGTTTCGGTCGATCCATTCTTCGGCCTTCCTCAGGTGTAATATCCGAATGTGATGGGGTAAACAGAGGTTTTTACATACCCGAATCCTTTGTTATAAGGGTTGCCTCCTTTGAAATTAAAAACTTCTGTTTACCCCATCACATTAGCTTAGTTTGACGTGTTGGGGGGTGATCAATTAAAAAATTGCGAAAAGGGGTGACGCCTTTTGTTCGGCGGTGATCAGTAAAAAAAGTCTGAATTTTCAACAAAAAAGTGTGAATGTCGGTTACACACTAAGGGAACAATTTAGCATAAATTTACATTGTAAATTGAACATCCCATTAAAACCTATTGATTAAAAACAACATTTCTTTCTAGACATAGTAAGGAGTAAATGTTTGAATCTCCAGCCCTCTAGCTCCATTGGTTCGGCCTGTACGTGTGATACATACATAGCCAGCCAGGCAGAATCACTTGAAAACTGAAAAAACCTATGTCGATGTTAACAGTTTTGGTTGAAGGTCTTTAATTAGCACCCTTTTGTAATTTCTTTGTAATTTGTGTCTTTGAAAAATAGATTTAGATTTAAAATAGTTTAAATAAAAGATGGTTGCACTTTTTTTGCAACACCCTGTATGTGTATGAACAGGTGCATTCTTTATTGTTCCCATTATCCTCACGCGTTGTCGTTGGCGTTGAGGTTTGGTTGACAGTTATGGAAATATAAACATGACATTATATCAAAAGGTTAGCAAGTTAAATCGAAATGAGAAGATAGGATTGAATGTATGACAACTACAAAGCCTTTATTGTACTTGATGTACATTGAAAGACCAATGATATGTGCAACAAATATATTGAGGATAAAGACACAACAATTAAAAGCTACATCTACCTGGGACAACGAATCTCCATGAAATCCTCAAATTGGCAAGCTCACGATTCAAGAACCAAAAGATTCCAAAAGTAGGGTCTACAACCAATACGTCCTCCCGATAGTCATCTATGGGGCTGAAACATGGAACCTAACCAAAGGATTGGCTCTCAAACTAAGAACTATGCAACGTGCACATGGAGAGATCACAAGACAGCACAGTACATTAGAGAAAAAAACAGGAGTCAGAGATATCATAAAATCCATTAGAAAACTCAAATGGCAGTGGGCAGGCCATGTTGCACGAATGTCAGACAACCGCCGGATATTACGACTCACAACGTGAATCCTTTGTGATCATATGCGAAATTGTGACCGGCAGAAAATGAGATGGCGTGACGACTTAGACAAGCTCTGGAGATATTGGCGCCGCGACGCCCGCAATAGAGAGGCTGGCGAATCTTGGGGGAGGTCTAAGTCCGACGCGTTGTCGTTGGCGTTGAGGTTTGGTTGACAGTTATGGAAATATAAACAAATTTAAAACGATGATGATGATGATTTGTAGAATACATTATTTAGTTATCATAGGATGTCAGAAAAAAGTGTACTCATACTTCCGGCAGGGAGAGGAGGGGCAGAAAACAACCTTGTGTTAGCTCATAAAAAGCTAATAGAGTTGATGTGTCAGCATGTATAGGAAAGGTACTTCCTTTTCCTCGGTTATGTAAATTTCCATTTCAGCCAATCAGATCGGCAGACTCGTCAAACCCGGTCTTCACAAGTATTTAAAAAGCCTTTTCCCTTCTTGTCTAGCATTGCACTACTACTACTACTACTACTACTACTACTACTACTACTACTACTACTACTACTACTACTACGACTGTGGACAAGTATTGTAAATTGCATCGCTTAACTAGAATAACCTTTGATCTTGAAATTATTCAACTGAGTTATTCAACTCAACAACTATTAACAGACCTTGGTTTAGGTTCGGCGCCGAACAAGACAACTCCAAATGTCGCAATGGAGAGATTTGTTGCAACTTGAGTCACCTGTACAAACGTACCAGAAGACGATACTAGATTCCTTCTTCACATGGTAAGGTTGACTTTTTTTGCCTTTTCTTCTTTCTGTTTTGCCGGCCTTTTTGAATAAGTTGAGAATTGTTCGTGTCCACTAGTTACAACCCCCCCACCGCGCCTGTTGGTCATTTTCTTCGCTGAAAATTGCCGTAAGTAGAACTCGCGGTATTATAGTTACAGAAAGTTAGAGGAAATGATTCTAGTAAATCAATTCCATACCAAAAGGTATACACATTACAGTAAGATTGTGAAAATAGTGATATCGTGAAATCACTAAGGATTGAGTGAAATCTTGAACATTTCAGTGATTTCTTGCAATCCCTAGTTTCACAATCAGTGAAGTAATGGTTAACAAGCTTGTGATGCTGACCCTTACTACTGTAGTGAGTTCGATCCTTACTGGGTGCCCCACTACTGAGGCCTTGTGTCAAACTAAGCTAAATTTAGTAAATATTAAGTATGTACTGCTTCGGTATTTACAGTTTATTCACAGCCATTGCCACAAGTAGGCTATTTTTTCGTTAATATTAAATGGCCGGATACTTTCCGGACAGACATCATATGCAGCAATACCTTGAATAGTGCGGTTTTGATTAGTGCGGGTTTTGATATAGTACGCTTACGGTATTACTGTACAAATTAACGTAACTGAGCATAATCTGAAAAAACACATTAAATTATAATAAGACCTTGTACAGTGCGGTTTTGAACAGTTGAATAGTTTTAGAACAAATTAACCGCACTAATCAAGGTATACCTGTACATATAAGAACTGTTGACATTGATTTGATTGACGATTTATTTGTTTTATAATCAAACCTCTGATAATAAACCCGATCTTCACAGGGTGCTGCATAAATTTGGCCTTGTTTCAAACTTAGTAAAAAAAAAATCCATCCATTAATCAAGCCCTGTTTATTTTTTTATAATACAAACCTTTCTCTTTTGTCTATACAGGTATACCTTTATTAGTGCGGTTAATATTTTTCCAAACTTTCCTGTATTGTTCAAAACCGCACTGTTCGAGGTCTAATTATAATTTAATGTGAATTCTTTTTCAGCTTATACTTAGTTACATTAAACTGTACAACAATACCGTAACCGTACTATATCAAACTGTACTAATCAAAACCGCACTATTCAAGGTATTCCTGTATATTTTTCATAGCAGCTTGCGTCTCCCAGGCGCCATTTACTTATTCCTGAAATTACATAGTTCACCTGTTCTTCCCACCACCTCATGTCCAAAGTGTCCTGTCCCACCTCCCCTTTGTCCTTTATACTTGACATTTCGCCAGACCTCCAAGTCCCAAAGCGCCCGGCTGTCTGTTTTTGTAAACAGCTTTATCTTAACGTACCCTTTACAATTTGGTCAAAGTGTCTTGTTATTGTTTTATGAATATGTAAATCAAAACGTTACTTCTGATCTTACTTGCTAATGTGCATAAACCAGTCTTTATATTAAGACACTTGCTTTACTCACAATGTCGACTATAAATGAGTACACCCCTACCACTTTTTTATAGAGAAAGTTAATTTATTGTCGTCCAAAAATGAGTATAACCCTACGAAAAATTGCAAGTGCATCCATATTGAAAGACCTAAATACAGTGTCGCCCATAAATGAGTACACCCCTACCACATTTTTTATAGAAAGTTCATTTTTAATTTTTCTTCTAAGCCAAACATAGCAGGATTTGATTATTTCTAGTGGAACATTACACAATCAGAACGGATATTATTCGGAATTATTTATGACCAAACTCTACAGCATTGAAACTCTATTGCCAAAAATATGAATATGTTGCCGTCCAAAGATGAGTACAACACTACGAAAAAATATGTTTGGCAACAGAGTTTCAATGCTGTAGTGTTTGGTCATAAACAATACCTGATAATATCCGTTTTGATTGTGTAATTTTACACTAAAAATAATAAAATCCTGCTATGTTTGGTTTATTAAAAAGTGGTAGGGGTGTTCTTATTTATGGGCGATACTGTATACCCCTGCCAACGAAGTTGGAAGAGGTATATGTATTCACTCGTGTCTGTCTGTTTGTCCGCACAAACCAAAGTTTCACAATGAAATTTTGCAGAAGGATGAGGTATGCGCTCAGGATGAAATATTTAAATTTAGGGGTGGATCCAGGTATTTGTTTTCCATTGAGGGATATTTTTTTTTCATATATTAAGAAGGGGTATATGTATTCACTCCTGTCTATCTGTTTGTCCACACAAACCAAAGTTTCTCAATGTAATTTGATGAAATTTTGCGAATTGTTTTCATATATTAATTAAGAAGAGGTAAACAATAGTCCGATATGTGGAACATCGAAACAAGCTACCCACCTTAAAATGTAGCTATATATGAATTGATTTTCATTCACCTTTCAGTTAGTTGATGGCGTGCTTTTTACTTCAAGTCATGTGAAAGGTTATAAACATAGTGATGGATTATGACTTGTTTAGTCACTAGTAGTATTTATTTTATTTTTTAAAATTATTATTATTATTATTATTATTATTATTATGATGATGATGATGATGATAATTGTTTATAAAACATTGCAATACTGAAGTACACACAAATAAGAATCTATTTAAAATACTACTGCAAGAAAGTAAAAATGGCCAAACATTCAAATATGGCCAAACCAAAAAATCCCTAGCCAAATGCTATTCAAAAGGGCCAGATTTGACAAATCTGGCCATAAAATGACGAAAATGGCAACCCTGTTAACGGCCTGACATTCGTGTGTTGCAGTCTCTCACCTCTCAAGCAAACTTCGTAGGACTCGTTCTCAGGCACTGAACATGACCTTAATGACCCATTTATTTTGTAAAGGATTTTCCTGAGGCTAGAAGTCAACTCTTTTTTGCCTAGTCACTCAACATTTTGTCACCTACGTCTGAACGAATATGGTAAGCCTTTATCGATTTTTACCTGGGACGAGCGTCGACAGGTCTATGAATGCCAAAATAACTTTCTTTCAGACAAAACTGAAAAAAAAGGTTTAAAGCTTTCATAAGAAAGGAAAGGAGGGGGGAGTGGGCGAAGAAAGTGGGATTTCTTTCTTTTTTACGTCACCATACGTCATATTATTATTCTTTTTAAATCAATTCATGAAATTAAAAAAATAGAAAGTACAAAAAAGAAAGAAAGAAATGGAAAGGGAGAAATAAATAAAGAGAAACTAGCGAGAGAGAGACAGAGACAGAAACAGAGACAGAAATAAAGAAAGGAAGAATTTTGCTTCCTTTAGGTTTGGTAGTTTATTAAGAGAATAGCATAGGGAGAGAGAGAAACAAAAGGAAAGAAAGGTATAGTTCAATAAGAGAGTAGGAAGTAGGCTTATTAGTTTAATAAGAGAGTGTGATAGGAGAGAGAGAGAGAGAGAGAGAGAAAGAGAAGGCACGTTCTGTAATCATAGGCAACCACAACAACACAACGGCAAACGCTGAATTTAAAAGTATTTACAAATTGTAGCGAAGTTCTTTATCTGTCGGCCGGTGGTGTGAAAGCGAAGCAGAGAAATGTTTTAAAATAAAATAAAAGTCGAAAGAATAAAATAAAGGGTAAAGAAGAATAGTAGTAAACAGCGTCTTTCATTGTTTCATTGAAGCAGACTATACAGTGTGTATAACTAAGGTATACACTTCATATAAATATATATTTATAACCTTTTCATTTCCCATTGAATTATATTGCATTTCGGACGATATTTTCCGTTTTATTTCTGAGGCAATGATTATTTATTTATGCTTCGTACGTTTTAACGGGGATTAACTTGAAAGATCAGTTGGAAACAGATAGTTTTATTACAGAAACAAATGTTGACAAATGTTGACAAATGCTGATAAAAATTGTGCAAACAACGTCGCAGGTTTTGAACAGGGTCTGCTCTTTTTCTTGTTTATATATCAGTGTGAAAGGTTTCTTGTTTCCTGGAGTTTTCTTTTTCTAAAGTTATTGAAAAGAACACGTCATTTACGATATTCCATATTATATGCAATACAAATAGATTGTAGAATAAGGCCTCCCTTTGTCTCGATAGAAATTGGAACGACACTGAAGTGGGGTCACTCCAGGGCGCAAGGCCGGGCGGAGGGTATGGAGTTCCTGGGGATGCCCAACTCGACAGAAACCATCTCTCGACCTCGCTGACGTAGTCCAAAAGAAAGCAGAGTGCGATACGTTCGACATCAGCTTGACAGAGCTTGTCAGAAGAACGCCAGCATCCAACCACCTTAAGGGGACTCAACTCCCTGGTTTGGAATCAGAGTTGTCCTTCTCCTAGACTGGTTGCCTTCCCAGAGAGCCCAGTCTGTCCTGTTATCTTACCCATAGCTGGGAGGAAAATAGACGGATTCATGCCTTCCCAAAAAGTGAATGAGAACGGCACTCACAAGTTCATGTAATAAAAATAATTTGATGCAATGTAATATTTACATACTTTTTATTTAAATTAAATCAGTAATTTTTATGTTTAAATAGTAGTCAAAAATTAATAAAACTGTTTCACAATACTTGATTTAATAAAAATAAAATAAAATAATCGTTTTTTACTAAAACACAAGCAGTCATTGCAGTACGAAAGTAAAAAGAAAAGCGGTGATCAGTCCTTATGATACGATGCATGTTTGACGGTTAAGTCGTCCTAATTTGCCGTTTAAAAAAAAAAATTAAATTCGCAACCAAAATAGGTTATTTCATGCTAAATTGGTCCCTTAGTTTGTGTCCGGCAACATTTACGCTTGTTTGTTTTGTTTTTAAATTTCGACCTTTTAGTGAACACAGCCCCAACAGAGGCAAGAAAATTCATTGATCACCCTTTTTTCAAATATTTTAATTGATTACCCCAAACGTTGCATGCTGCCTTAAGACGTTGGTCACGTGACGGTTTCTAACCAGATTTTGTTTTAAATTATAAATGTATGATTCAACAAACCACAGTGGCAGTATTTTCATCGAGATAACTTAATGTTATCACCATCACTGCTTAATTTACGAGGTAAAAAAAAACAGCAGATATATGGGTGGTGGTGATCCATAATTTCCCTTGGAATGCTAGTTATTTTAAAACGTTTTCCCCTACTTAATTATAGGTGATACCGGTGTCTATACCAGCCAGACATTTTTAGCGTGAAGGTATCCTTGAAATAACTTTAAGTGCTTAAGGAACCCCTGCATAAAAAACTCGTAAGTCAGGTGTTTTTCTTACGCGTGTATAACATTTTTTTACGCGTGTATAACATTTTCGCCCAACCTGTAAACAACCTCGCGCGGAAACATAGGGTTTCACGGAGCCCCATGGTTTCATGGAACCCCAGGGTTCCACGTTCCCCGTCTGTGGCAGCACAAACGATAAGAAAAGAAAGCATTTTATATTGGAAGACTTCTCAACTCAAGACCATTCAGCATGGTGAGATCATCATGTGGAATCTGTCGGGGCATCGTGCTTCAGATCGTCTTAAAAATTAAAAGATCATTTGAGTTGGGTATCTCGCCGCAGCCCACCATCAGAACAAGTCAGACCATAGATGCGCTAGTTCGATCTCATGGTCTGCTCGATAGTATAAGGTCCGCTCGGATAGTGTAATGGTTAGCACGCCTGCATCGCACACAGTAGGTGCCGGGTTCGATTCCCGGTATGAATAAATAGTGTGGAAAACTCTTCATTAGGACAAATTTCCCTATGCACTCAGCAGCTAATTGAGTACACTCTAAGCTGTGTGATTAGGGTGGAAAAAAAGGTAATGCTCCTAGATCAGAATACTGTGTACGAGCATACCTCTCCCAAATTGTTGGGCGTAAACCAGGCTTCTCTCTCTTTCTCATGGATTCCTTTCAAAACCCCTTCTTTCGAAAGCCCCCCTCCCTTTAAAAGCTCCCTTCCTTAAGATTTTGTTTCAGTATGTCGGTCAGTTAGTTACTTGTAGTAGCTAAATGCACCAAAAAGGAGCTAGACCTAGATCCAAAAGAGCTAAATCGGCAGATTTTGTTTCGGTATGTCAGCCCGCCTGTCAGTGACGGTCATAGGTACGAGAGATGCTAGCGCATCTAAAAGTCGTGCAGCAAGTTTTGGGAATGGAGCCATTTCAACTATTTTGCACAAAACAGTTATCTGGTCTGGTGTGGATATGGTTGCACATCAAGCAATTTGAAAATCTCTTTAGAGGAAATTTTTCATTTTAGTTAATCAAGAAAAATGGATTTTTACAGATAAGTGAGCCATTTATCAAAAGAATTGAAGTGGGAATGTTTATTTCCGGCGTAATCAAATTCTTTTCTGAAAATAATGAAGAACATAAAGACATATAAAACTAGCATTCCAAGGGAAGTTATGAATCACCGGCACCCATATATGCTTCTTTTTATCTCGTAAATTAAGCAGTGGTGGTGGTAAAATTAAGTTACCTTGATGAAAATGCTAGCAGTATGGTTTGAACCATACATACATTATTTAAAAAATAAATTCTACTACGGACGTTTATGGCTGGGCAAAGTCTGGATACACAGATACATACATATAAATGTTAGAACACATTGATAACCTAATCCCAGCAACAGTGTTTAAACCGTCTGTTGTGGGTAGTGGTGATTAATTACATACACAACAGATGATATATATGTGATTAGGTGTGTTTTCTGGCAACTTCAGGTGACCAACGTCTTTTGGCAGCATGCCGTGTTGGGGGTGATCAATTAAAAAATTGGAAAAAGGGGTGATCAATGAATAAGTTTCCTCTCTTTCCGTTTTGTTTGGCTTTGATCGCTAAAAAGTCCGAATTTTCAAAAAACAAGCTTGAACTCTGACGGACAAAAACTAAGGCACCAATTCAGCATAAAATTATATTGTAAATCGACCACCCCCCGCCCGCTGCTAAAAATTTATAGTGTAGGGTAATTTTCAAAAACGAATAAAAAACATTTTCCCTACTCATTTAAGGGAGTGTGTGTGCAAAATTTTAAGTTTCTACTATGAACCGTTAGGCCTGGGGAAAATCCGGATACATAGATACATATAGATTTAGCTTAAGATGGCATGTTTTTCGGAATAACTTTCATCTTTTACATAAAAACTGAATTATTTTTAGTAGATGGTACGAGAAAAACCTTTTAATTTTCTAAACTCTCATTATAGAGTCTTCTCAAGTCAACAAATCTGCCATCTTCTTTTGTGAAAGACCAGCCTGCTTGAAAAGTGCTGTACCATGCGCAAGCCAAGAGACCTACGTTTAGGCCAAAGTTAATATTCAGAGGTACTCTTATTTTCATTATAGAGCCCTAACTATTTAGAATTGTCTAATTGTGCTATAGGAGGTGAGATTAAGATTGTATTAGAATTATTTATTTTCCAAACTGCAATAACTGTGCTTGCTTTTTTAAAGAGCTGTAAGTTTATTTTTCTCAATGGTATGTGAAACGGGGCACAGTGGATCACTTCTGGTACTGGGCCACTGTGCCCCAGTTGATGATTCACTGTACCAAGCTTTAGAACTTCACCCCAACATGGGTTTAGAGTTACATATTTGGGTTTAGTTGTAGTTTTTAATATAGAATTAATAGAATGTTGTGCTCAGGCCGCTATACTGTCGAGTTACTCCTCTTTAGCAGACCACCACAGTCAGCGCACATCTATTTCTGTTGGAATGTCCAGGATCTGTGCTTAAAGTCGCAGACAGCCGTACTGCCATGAGGATCTGTGCTTAAAGTACTGTCCTGATTCTCCTTCAAAGGGTCGGTTGAAATCTATAACCTCCTCGGGCATCTACCAAATACGGAATGTTAACGTCCTGTGGTTTAAACACAGGTGAACCTTACCGTCGGAACATTCTCGCGAAGGGGCGATAGACCACATAGCTAGCTCAGGCGTCTGTCAGGAGAATTGGACTCCTGTCAAACCTGCTCATATTCGCGCCACTCCGGTGGTTTAAAGGGTGGGGTCGGCCATGACCAAATCGCACTTCACCTTAAAACTTTACTGCTCAGGCTTGAGGATCATTCTGCTGTGGAAAACCACCCGCAAAAATCTTCGTTCGCGAAGCCAAGCCATTCATTCATCCATTCAATAGAATGTGAAATAAGAGTTGAGATCAAGTTTCATGGAAAATAAAGAAAATGGGAAAACTCAAGTTTTACTCTTGTGTGTTTCCTCAGGTAGAGGACATTGCAGAAATTCTATTCGAGCAAATGGTTGGCATTTTACCAAAGCCCATTCGAAATGGGGGAATAGCCTGAGTGGCGCACCGCTATGAATTCTCTGTCGACACAAGAAAATATTCTGATTCTCTGAAATAAAAATTCAATTCTTTTAATTAAAAATGATCTTGTCAATTCATTTCATGTAGTTTACTAGGAAACTAAAAGAGCGTTTTAATTTTAGTTTTGTATCATTCATTGATTTGTGAATCTGGTTTTGTGTTAAATGTTTCCTTTAGTCTGCCTAACTTTTGCCAATGAATGTTTCAGAGATTTCTTTGTAACTACTTTAACAAAATGTATAGTTGGTTTCACTCTGGGACTTCTTTGAATCATTCAATCGTATGTTGATTCACTGCCCCCCACCTGGGATAATTCACTGTGCACCTGGGCTGGGGAACAGTAGATCAGAAAGAGCCTGTCAGCTGCTAACTTAGAGAGATATTACTTTCTTATCTTTATAGAACATATTTCACAGCCAACAGAGTTGATCTTTCTTTTTTTTACCCAAATATATTAATAAAATCAGCTTCTACTTACAATTAATTTTGGCTGATCCACTGTGCCCCGGTGTCCCTATATATATATATATATAAGGAGGTTAACATCGGATCTAGCCGACCACTGTAGCCAAAGGGTTGATGTATAAAACAAAAGAATTGAGCCATGGCTTACCTGGGGCCCCTTAAATCCGCCTTGGGGCCACTTAGGGTCTTGGGCTTGTTAGTAGGGCACTGGTCGTCGATATTTTTTCACTTAACTACAGGAATATATTGAATAGTACGGTTTTGATTACTGCAGGATTTGATATAGTACGCTTAAGGTATTGCTGGGAAAATTAATGTAACTAAGTATGAGCTGAACAAAACAACTCAAATTATGAGACCTTGAACAATGCGGTTTTGAACAGAACGGAAAACTTTGGAATTAACCGCACTGATCAAAGTATACCTGTATTCTCTAAAAGTACAAACATCTTTTTTTCTAATCGGAAAGGGAAACCAGACTGGAACAATTTCTGTTTTTGCATCCTACACTGATTCACCCTAATGTTTATTCAGATCCAAATCTTGCACTCCTTCAACTTTATTTGTCCCATTTCAATGTGTTGCCCTTTCGTGTTTACAGCATTTCAACCCATCACTATCTCCAGGTTATTATTGTCTGTCTGCATCAACAACGTGGCGTCCCTGGCACCCGACCTATTTCTCAACTTCTCGATAACTTCCAAGGTTGCCAATTTAGCTTTTGGGGGAGCTAGATCTAGCTCCTTTTTAGAGCATTTGGCTCCTATGTCTGCATCTATCTCTTTAGCTCCTAATTAGCTCCTTTTCAATTCATCGAACCATTTCTTTACATATTTTCTTATATATGAAATGATTAATGAATATTGGTAGTAATTAGTGAAAGTGAAAATTAAATGTTAATCATCGCTACCCACAACACTAGTTTATTGCTGGGTTTAGGTTATTCATGTGTTCTGACATTTATATGTATCTATATGAAATCAATGATGGATAATTTTTATATCCGGCAGAATATGATAATTATGAAGACATTTATT
>VCCN01005116.1:3613955-3624095 GCA_006491835.1 Architeuthis dux | reverse complement strand
ATATATATATATATATATATATATACATGTGTGTGTGTATACCCAAATCTATAACTACTCTCAAAACATAACAGCTGATTATGTGGATATAGCATCTGGCCATAGATATCATAGATGGGCATATAACTATTGTGAAGAATATTTGGCGACGATAAATCTAACATTAACCCTTTTGAAACTCGGACATATATATATCCCGAGGTTTCTATGACTGTTCGGATATACATGTCCCGTAGATCTGATTTCCCACGGGGATAGGGGTGGTTGACAAAACAAATGATGAACGAGAGAGTTAGGAAGAAGTAAAAAAAGAAAAGAAAGGCTGTGGACAAAAGAAAGTTCTAAAAATGGTGAAAAATCGACGGTGGATCTACAGTGGGTCGGCACGGAAAGACAGCGAACATTGGAAGAGGTATAGGCATTCAGTCATGTCTGACTAACTGTCCACACAATATCTCCAAAGATTCCTAATGAATTATTTTGTGGAAGCGTTGGCCACGGGCTGAGGAAGTATTGATTATATTTGGGGGTGGATTCATGATTTATTTTTCGATTGAGAGATATTTGTTTCATTTGTTTTTATATATTGTCAGTTGACTTTACTTTCCTATGTAACAATAACAAGAACGGGAACAAGCACAAGAACAAGAACAAGAACAATCCTCATCAGAAATAGGGAGTAAACTGACATGTAAAATCAGCATTTCACTACCGAGATTTGAACTCGTGATCAGGTCATTTCTAGCGTGGTGTGTTACCACCTGTGCTAAACTGGCACGTCTTACAAACCTTCAAAATGTATAGTAGAATTAAGCAAGGAAGTGGAAGTAGGAGCAGAGTTTGACACTGGAGCAGCCAGGCTTGTTTATATGTAATCTCTCATGTTTGTCTGTTTTACCACACACTATCTCCAAAGGTTCTCCATGAATTTCAATCGCATTTTGTAGAAGATTGGCCCATGAGTTAATGTAGAATTGATTAAATTTGGGGGCGGATCCAGGAATTCTTTTTCGATTGAGAGGTATTTCTTGATACATTAACCTATTAATGAGCCCACTACTTTATATAGTAGGTGTTTTTAAAGATGCAAGTATCTTAAAATTAAATTATTTTAAATTATTGCACCATGTATCTGCCCAATCAACAATATAGGTACGAAATATAGCTAAATATAGGTACGAAATATAGCTAAATAAGCACCAATGACTCAAAAGATTTCGTTCAGTTAATAGTGAACATGGCGCTGGCTGAGGTATGCGATTTCTGAGTGCTTTCTAGTTTCCGTAACTGTTCATCCATCTAAGAACCATTTCTTTACTAGTTTTTGCTTAGTCCCGCACAAGACTATAAGCCGCGTACACTTCTTTGAGTGAAGTTAGTTAAAACCAAGCGCCCTTAACGTCATCTAACGACAAAACCAGAACGAATTCTTTGCTGAACCCGATAGGTTTAGCACACCATAGGTTGGCAAGCTTTCGGTAGTCACCTATGGAGCTGAAACATGGAATCTAACCAAAAGATTGGCTCTTAAACCAAGAACCGTGCAACGCGCACACGGTGGGGTCATGCTTAACATCACATGAGAGACCACAAGGCAGCAATGTCTATTAGAGAAAAAACAGAAGTCAGAGATATCATAAAAAGGTCAGACATCCGCTGGACATCACGACTCACAACGTGGATCCCCAGAGATCATATGCGAAATTGTGGCCGGCAGATTATAAGATGGTGTGACGATTTAGACAGGTTCAGGAGATATTGGCACCGCGACGCCCGCGATAGAGAGATCTGTCGAATCTTTGGGAATGTCCAACGACGAACGTTAAAAGGCTGCTGCTGCTGCTGCTGCTGCTGTTGATGATGATGATGATGATGATGATGATGATCATAAAATGAACAGTGTCAAATAAAATCTCTCCAACAAACCATTCGAAACAATCGACTATTCCACTGAAACGAGTTTAGTAGTTTCTTTTCTAAAACAAAATATCATCTCATAGAAATTCTAATATATCAGTGAACTTTTTCAGGGGGATTAAATAGTAACAAAACAGGTCCGGTTAGTCACTCAATCGTCTTTTGGCAGCATGTCGTGTTGGTGCGGGGTGATCAATTAGAACATTTGGAAAAGGGGGTGATCAATGAATGAGTTACTTCTCTCGCATTTTATTTTGGGGGATCACTAAAAATTCTGGATTTTCAATAAAATAATTGTTGTCCGTAAAACGTGACCAGTACGCCGCCGCCAACGTCTTCATAGATTCGCCGATTCCATACTCCGCTCTGTTAATCGTTAGGCCACCCGAACCTTGAAGGAGTTATACCGGATAGCGCAAAAGTCGCCAAGGTGTTTAAAACAATTATACTTTTTTCTATGCTAATATTCTTTGATATTTCTCTTTTCAGATATATAAAGAAACCGTTGGGAAATCATCATGAAAAAGTACACAACTGAGCAATGAACCAAAATGATGGAATTTCACTTTGAATTCCATCAATCAATAACGTTAACCCAAAGAGCATATTTGATTGGCCACCACGATCGCCGGATTTAACAGCTCCCTACTTTTTTCTTTGGGGTTATTTGAAAGATAAGGTCTATGTTAACAAGCCAAGGACTGTCCAGGAGCTAAAGAATAATATCCGTGAAGAAATAAACGGTCTAGGACCAGATACCCTTCGAAATATTATGCTGAATGTTATTGAAAGAACAAGAATTTGTGAAGTTCAAAATGGCGGACAATTGAAAGAAACAATTTTTCGTATGTACATTAATTAAATTGCTCTTGTTTATATATTTTATTTGTTAAAAACAATGTGTCAAAATCATTAAAACTAAAATATATATGAATGTTTTGAACCCCTTCATGACTTTTGTGCCATCTTATATAACAACCCCAGTTACTCTGCCTACTACTGTTATTCTTTCTAGTTTGAGCTAAACGTTCTACCAACGCCACTATTTCCAACTTAAGTCATTATTCATTTCTTCTAATTTTTTTGCGTTCGTGTTGGCTGGGGAGATGCCGAGATGGGCGGGGGCGTTGAAGGTGGGGGAGGTGGGCGTCTGTGCGTCGCGGTCCCCCCTGAGATAATTCGGGAAGAGTAATTTGCTGGGCGTTGCGCTTTCTAAACGCTAGTGGATAGGGTAAGTTAAGAATTCTATTTATTTTCTGTCCAGAAGAGTTTTTCAAACTCATTCTAAACTTGGTTAAATTCTCTCTTGTTCTTTTGGGGTTTTTTGTGGCTCGCTTTTTCTTTTCTTCTTTATTGTCGGCAACGTTTAAAGACCGTTTTCTTTGCGTCTGTACGAAAAAGAAAAAACAAATAATTGCAATTCCTTTTCTTCGTCTATAACCATTTTTTAAAGCATTTTCTCGCTTCTATATCCATTTCGATTTGTTCTGCATTGGACAGCATTTTCTTTGCAGACTTTGTTATTTCGCTTTGTGTTGGTCACCGTGTTCTTATCATTTTATTTTGCTAGTCAGTTATCACAATGTCCTAGCTACCTGTCAGCAACCACACAATATCTCCAAAAGTTCTGTCTGTCCATGCGATATCTCATAAGTTCTCAATGAATTTCGATCGAATCTCGTGGGAAATTGGGCAATATGTCAGGAGAGAAATAATTGCATTTTGGAGTGGATACATTCACAACTATCTCCCCTATATTGTATCTGTCTGTCCACACCACAAAATATCTTCAAAGGTTCCCTGTCTATCCACACGGTATCTCTAAAGGTTCTCAATGAATTCCAATGTAATTCTGAGGAAAGGCTGGAAATAGGCTCTGAAAGAGGTCATGAGAATTTTGAGCGGATCCATACACGATTATATCCCCTGCGTCCTAGCTAACAGTCGACAACCACAAAATATCTCCAAAAGTGGATAAAGAAATCATGAAATATTTGAGTGGATGCATACACAATTATCTCCCTACGTCCTAGATAACTGTTCGCACAACAAAATAGCTCCAAACGTTCATTGTATGTCCACACGATATCTCCAAACTTTCTTTCCAACTATATACAATATGCCATTATTTGATGATTCCTTTTTCTGACAAGGACACCACAGCGAAAATCCGCCATTATGGAAAATGGTGCTAACATTTATTTCACAACTGATCTGGAATGTCTACCCAAGTTATTTTTACTCACTGAAGTTTCCACTAATCTGTCCAATTGGTTTCATCAGTCAACTCAAAAATTCCTACGGAATCTTATTGCTGTGCCAGGACTAACATTTCGGCCACATTTTATCGTTTGTTTGTGAATTCAGTTGACACTGAATTCACAAACAGACGATAAAATGTTCGAAACGGGTCTTCAGACGATTTCATAGTGTTTATCAATTTTAGTCATTGCTTACTTTCATCAGTTTCTTCACATTATTTTCTTTCTTCGTTTTCTCTAAAGTTATCTTGTTCTTCTACTTTCCTCCTTTTCTTCTACTTCTTATTTTCCTTCTACGGTGAACCCTCGTTAAAACGGGCTCCGTTTAGCCGGATATCGGATAAAACGGACGAAATCTGAGTTGAGTTATAGGTTAGTGAGAAGAGTAGGTCCACGGGATTCTTTTTGCCACCTTTTTTTTCTTAATCCTTGAAGTGTCTATTTTATTATTCTGCCTGTTCCCAGTCTGAAATAATGTTCCACAGGGTTGATTTGTAACCCTATATAGAAAATCGCATAACTTTTGAAGTAAACAACATACAGAGACAAAGTTTTATATATATAGAGAGAGAGATATTATGTATTATGTTCAGTGTACAATGTATATACTTTCCAATATCGTATACGTATACGGTATTAACCCTTACCATCGGTCAACTCGGACAATCGGCGAAAAAGGACACCCTTCCCGCCTATTAGTCCGTCTTAACGAGGGGTCACTGTATTTCTTCTTTTTTATCATGCTTCCTTTCCTTTCCTTAGTTTCTCCTTTCTTCTTCATTTCCTTCTTTCACACACACCCTTCTTCTTCTTCTTCTTCTTCTTCTTCTTCTTCTTCTTTATTTCCTTCTTTCACACACCTTCTTCTTCTTCATTTCCTTCACTTTCTTCTTATTCGTTTCCTTCTTTCACACACCTTCTTCTTATTATTATTCGTTTCCTTCTTTCACACACCCTTCTTCTTCTTCTTCGTCTCCTTCTTCTTCTGTATTTTCTTCTTTCACACACCTTCTTCTTCTTCATTTCCTTCTTGCATACTCCTTCACCTTCTTCTTATTCGTTTCCTTCTTTCACACGCCTTCTTCTTCTTCTTCTTCTTCTTCTTCTTCTTCTTCTTCTTCTTCTTCTTCTTCTTCTTCTTATTCGTTTCCTTCTTTCACACACCTTCACCTTCTTCTTCATCTTCTTCTTCATTTCCTTCTTTCACACACTTTCCTCTTCTTCTTCATTTCCTTCTTTCACACACCTTCTTCTTCATTATTTCCTTCTTTCACACACCTTCTTCTTCATTTCCTTCTTTCACACATCTTCTTCTTCTTCATTTCCTTCTTTCACACACCTTCTTCATTATTTCCTTCTTTCACACACCTTCTTCTTCTTCATTTCCTTCTTTCACACATCTTCTTCTTCTACTTCTTCTTCCCCCACCCCTACATTGTTGTCAAACGAAAGCCTACTTCACTTAATTCTATTGCCAACACAAACTTCATTTACATACAGATACCATACATAATACCCATATACATCTTATAGTAATGGAAATAACAGTAATATATTATTCCCAATGTACATATGAATGAATAAATAAGTACAAATGTAATGAATAATCCATGACATTTCTACCTATGTATTCATACATATTTATATACGTTTCTGTTAACCCCGAACAACATGTTACTTTGTTTTATCCAAGAGGTTAAATTGGCACAACTCCAACTCCGACTGTGGATTTGACTTTTTTGTCCCCTGGCATCAACAATGACAATGACAACAACAATGACCCTCACCAAAGTTAGAACCCTTCAAGGTTACTGGGGAGGCTAGAATTTGGCATGCAACCTTATTTCAACCCCACCAGGAGATTTATAAAGAAGAATTGAGGTCACCAAACACACCTTCCCCATATGCCATCTTATTGTTTTCAGTTTATATCTAGAATTGCCTCAAATTATATCTAGAATTATCTAGATGCCATTCATCTAGAAATGTATCTAGATACTATTTTATTGGGTCCCCTTCCATGGCTAAATTTAAAGATCGTTTTTCAGTTTATATCTAGAGTTGCTTCAAAATATATATATAGAATTATCTAGATTTGCATGCCATTTATCTAGAAAAATATCTAGATACTATTTTATTGGGTCCCATTCCATGGCCAAATTTAAAGATCGTTTTTTATTTTATATCTAGAGTTGTCTAAAATTATATCTAGAATTATCTAGATGTTCATGCCATTTATCTAGAAACATATCTATATATTTTGTTGAGTCCCCTTCCATGGTTAAATTAAAAGATCTTTTTCAGCTAACGGAAAACTGGTGTTACAAAGGTTCAACTATTTTCAAAATTGGTAAGCTAAGTCATTTACGCTTCAGTCAGAAGGGAGTTTGACCTTGAAGCAGCCAGGGTTCTTTGTATATGCTTTGTATTAGAAACCGTCAACCAAAACTGTCAACATCAACATAGGTTTCTTCAGTTTTCAGGTTGGTCTGGCTGGCTATGTATCAATCACGCGTATAGGCCGCTCGGAAAACATCAACATTTACTCCTTATCATAATAAAAAAAAACTTTTTTAAAAATCTCACCCCAAATAGTATCTTAGTGTGAGGCGGGGGCAGGTTCAATTCACAATGTAAGTTTATGCTAAACTAATCCCTTAGTTTATGGCTGGCAGTGTTCACGCTTGTTTTAGTTTTTTTGAAAATTCGGACTTTTTTAGTGATCACTGCCTAACAAACGGCGATAGAAGTAACTTACTCATTGATCACCCACTTTTTCCAATTTTTTAATTGATCACCCCTAATATGGCATGCTGCCAAAGACGCTCGGTGGTTTCTATTGAGTGACTAATCAGATCTGTTCTTGATGTCTACTAATCTCAGAACAGCACACGGCCAAATGGGAAGTTGTGTTTCGCGTGGAGCTGATCCGGCTGTCTTAGATAATCAGCATTCGAAATCATGCCTTTCATTGGGTTGTTACACTTAGGATGTCGTTTCTTTTTACATCACAGAGAATAATGTTAAAAGTGGAAGATGTATGAATGTAATTGCATTTTTTAGCAGATTCAATTCAATTTCGTATCCGTAATAAAATGTCATTAACAGGGAAGCTACAATTCGTGCTGTTACTGAATTTGTGCCCCCCCCCCCAACATAAATAATTTGATATAGATGACCAAATTTCTGTTTAACCCATCACACTCAGATTTAACACCTGAAGAGGGCCGAAGAATAGATCGGCCGAAACGTCGTGTTTACAACACAAATAACAAGAAGGAGTTCAATCGTCCGAAGAACCATTTGAATATTAATGACCATTCTCAAAACTATAGAAAAAGATGACATATTATTATCATTAAAGGTTCGTTGGAAAAAGGTTATTGTTTTAAATGGGTCTTATTTTTATTAAATATTTACAGGTTTTGTTATTTATATAATCATTCTTCTTACTATTCGAAAAGAGACATCTATTATATAAAGCAAGACTCTGTTTGTCACTGTGTTCCTCCACCATGCTAAACTGTCCCTTAGTTTGTGGTGGAGCTCAACCAAATTTGGCAGGTATACTTAATGGACTTAGGGGAATGTTTTGAAGTAAAA
Source organism: Architeuthis dux (assembly GCA_006491835.1). NCBI lineage: Eukaryota > Metazoa > Mollusca > Cephalopoda > Oegopsida > Architeuthidae > Architeuthis > Architeuthis dux. The sequence continues at coordinate 3,616,314 of VCCN01005116.1, read as the reverse complement.
TGTATTGAGAAACATTTCTTAAGAGTTTTAGAGTAGGTTCTATTTACAATGTAACTATAATGCTAAACCAAACCCTTACTTTCCGTTCAATATACCTATATACCTTCTATTATTTATTATATTATGAATTAATAGCTTGGTTTCGCAAACGAAGATTTTTGTGAAGGGTTTTCCACAGCAGTAGGACTATAGACGGTGGGGCCTGTGTGCGGAGTAACCCTCTATTATATAAAACAACTTGCTCTGTCTGTCACCGTGCCCACCCTTAAACATTGGCGTAGCTCAACCAAACATAGCATACATACTCAATGGACCTCTGGGGTTGTTTTAAACTAAAAAAAGTCTTGAGACAAAACAGAAGAAGGAGATTCTATTTACAATGTAACTATAATTATGAACTGAATCCTTCCGTTATGTTCAATATACATATACACATATGCATGCTAGCTGTTTCCAGCTAGTTTCATTTGTAACAATCTAATACCTAATCTGAAACATCAACAAATGGTGCCAATGAGAAAAGAGGCAACTATTGCAGCCTCGGGGCAAATCATTGTTTGATTCACGTCAGATTTTCCGGTTTTCTTTCTTTCTGAACACCTGCACTTTAGGACGAGGCAAAATATCCTGTGGGGTAGGATACCCGAAACTGGTACTGCCAGATGTGCTTTGCCACCCGGTTGTCGATCATGTAACTATTTCACGGTGAGCTCTTTCATACAATAAACGCAGGAGATATCATTTTTTGTTAGTGACTTCCTTTATTGGCAACCTTTAATTTATCAGCTGTCACCTCCACAGCAGATTATAATATGTATTATATTTGTATTGGGTAAAGATCTATATCCGTTAACCAAGTCGAAAAAAATAGAAACAAACTTGTTTCGCTAGTAATCTTTTGTGCTTTTAATCTGTTAGACCCTAACAATCTTCCTAGAAGTTGTTAGTTTTTAGAAAAAAAATGATTTTTAAGGTTTTATGAGGGTGGTTCTATTTACAATGTAACTGTATGGTAAACAGGGCCGTTACTTTCCGTTCGTTGTATGAAAGTGGGGCCTCGAAGTATTCGGTTACTTCCCTTGTGAGGCTCTTCTGATATTTTAATGACGATCTTTCTGTGCTTTTTTGAGAAAGATCGTCTTTAAAATATCACATCAATCAACCATCACAAGGGAAGTAACAATATGCTTCGAAGCCTCACTTCCATGCAACGGACTGAAAGTAACGGCCCAGTTTACCATACAGTTACATTGCAAATAGAACCCCCTCGTAAAACCGTACAACATTTTTTTCTAAAAACTTGTAACTTGTAGTAAGATTGTTAGTGTCTAACGGATTAAAAGCACAAAAGATTACTGGCAAAAAAATATTTCTATTTTTTTCCGACTCTGTTAACGGATGTACGTCTTTACCAAATACAAATATAATAAAAATGATAATTTGCTGCTCAAAAATTCCCATGTGGTGGGATTTGTTTAGAAGATTATCGACAATGTGGAGCACGCACTCTCAAAAGGTTTCGCTCCCTTGACCTAGGCTGAAACATCAACAAATGGTTTCGCTATACGGAGCCAATTGTCTACTATAGCAGCCTCGAGGCAAGTCATTGCTTGATTCATGTTAGATTGTCCCGTTTTTCATTTCTTTCTTAACACCTGCACTTTAGGATGAGGCAAAATATCCTATGGGGTAGGATACCCGAAACGGGTACCAACAAATGTACTTCGCTACCGGTTGGCGATCATGTAACTATTTCTCGGTTATTCCTTTTATACTACAGAAATACATCCAGCATAACCAGCTGGAGTGCGTCAAGGGGTACCTATAAGAGATAATGTGCCCCGTAGAAGACATAGTTACGTATTTCCTACTGGCAACAGGAAGAAAGCCAATATATCGAAGGCTGATTTTCAAGGAGAAAACACTCTCCTCATTTAGAATATGGGCACAACATACTCTTCCTATCTTGGATTTTTGCTCAGAGAGTGAAGCAACAAATGTCCGTACTTTGGTGCACCTGAAGTTCAAATTCCCCAAACATTTGGATATACATGAGGTTCTCTCTCCCCGCCTTTCTGCCTCTCCCTCTCTCTGCCCCTCCCTCTCTCTCTCTCTCTCTCTCTCTCTCTCTCTCTCTTATATTATATATACAATCTAGAAAGCTTTGTAGCTTCAAACACTAAAGATGTTTCTGAATATATATATGTTTTTTCTTTTAATACAGAAGTTTATATAAGTCTTACAGTCTTAAAGCATTTAAGATGTTACACATCAACATTTTTTTAAAACTAAAGATCTTTTTTAAACTACAGAAATTTGTTCTCTTTATTCGTTTATTTCATTATTTGTCATGTAAGTC
>VCCN01005116.1:3317573-3333778 GCA_006491835.1 Architeuthis dux | reverse complement strand
TAATAAAAATCTTCCAAATCGGTCTTAAATGAAATAGCACCCTCTAATTTATTTTCGGGTGGATTTAAAAAAAAAATAACTACCTACCTGGGTCCCATCAGTAACCACAGAAAATTTAGCTCTGGCCGTTCTTGAGTTGTGCTAATAGTTCTTCGCAATATACGAAATAGATTTAGCAGGGAAAAACAACCGAGGGGGTGTCACTCACTTCACCATACGCTACTTTACCCATAGCTTGGTTGTTGGTGACGGATTCATGCCTTTCCCAAGGGCATTAGTGCCAGTCTCAGTCGAGTCCATTTTCCGCGCTTCCACCCGATCGGCGACCAGCACTTCGTATTACATTTGGTGAAATATAGTAAGATATTAGACTGTTAGGTAAGCATGAAAAGCTACTGGACACAAACTAAGGGATCAATTAAGTAGGAGATTCTATTGCAAATTGAACCCAACACCCAAAACATTTCTGGGAGGGGGGGTTTAAAAATTTAAGTCGCCCAAAACCTGCTCGGGGGTCCCATTAGTTACCACAGAAAATTTGGTGGTCATAGCTCTGGTCGTTTTTGAGTTTTGCGATCACAGACAGACGGGCTGCGGACGGACGGACGGACATTTGTGAATTATAGTATGATCACATGAAAGAAGACAGAAAGAAAACAAAGAACACCCGAATCCGGAACAAAGGCCGAAACATTGTGAAAGAAATAACAGCATAGACGAGGACAATAGTCTATACCACACACAATGGTTCTACACCATTCTGAGAATGTCATGGAAACATTTTCTGGGTTTTTTTGTGATCTTTCCAATAACCTTTTAACAATAATAATAAAAAAATCATTTTCCTCTCATATTCAAAAAACAAAAAATTGTAAAAAATCTTATTCCCACCATCGGATTTTCTCTGTTAGAGACCATCAATCAAAACTGTCACCAAAACTGTCAACATAGGTCTCTTCAGTTTTCAAGTTGGGCTGGCTGACTATGTATGTACATATCACGCGCACAGGACGCGCCAATGTAGCTAGAGGGCTGAGATTTTCAGCATTTACTGCTTACTATGTCTAGAAAAAAAACATTTTTTTTTGTTTTTAGAAAATTCCACCCATAATAGGATTTTAGTGGGGGTTTCAATTTGAAATGTAAGTTTATGCTAAGTTGATCCCTTAGTTTGTGTCCGGTAGCATTCACGCTTGTTTTTTTTTTTGTTGTTGATCACAGCCCAACAAAAGACGAGAGAAGTAACTCATTCATTGATCACTCCATTTTTCCAATTTTGTTAATTGATCACCTTGCTGCCAAAAGACGTCGGTCACGTGACGGTTTCTCTTGAGCGACTAACCAGACCTGTATTTATTTTCTCTCATACGCTTTACCAAATGCGAGATTTCAGTTCCGTTCCCACAATAATCTTCCGTTGCCGAGGTGCCACAGAGAATTATGGCAAGTCTTTCAACAGATTTCTGAGATTGCTATCAACGTTCATCGTAAAGGATTATGAAGATGCTACTATCTAATCTATATATTCCGGTGGCAACTCGCCCAGGGAGTTTGCTGCCGAAGGAGACGGTACGGGACTCCCATCAGCCGTGCAAAAGATGAGGGAGAAACAAAAAAAAGAAAGCGATAAATTTGATTGCTCGCCCTTGAATTCTACGACTGCCCTTGCCAGCCAGAATTAGTTCCATTTTTTTTTCTCCGGTGGCAAAACTTTGATTCATTTGGACTGAGCAATGTTTGGCCCAAGGCCATTTTTATAGAACTCTCCGAGAGGATCAAATTTCCTGCTCATAAATTGGAAGACCGGCACTCCTGTGACGTAGCTAGAGATGGGGGGGGGCGGATAAGCTTGGCTTCTTGAGAGGCCCCTTCCAAGATTTAGTTTGAATGTATTTTTTAAAAAGAGAATTTGCAATAAATAGACTTGCACTATCACTTGATGGAAAAAACAACCCAAAAAACTGAGAGAAAAAAACAAAAGACTGAATTATCATCTATGCAATTCATGTATGTAAAAATATATCCCTTTTTATTGTATAATGTCAGTAGAATTGCAGTAGGTGAACTACTATTTATAAAGGGTTTGGGGGCCCCTCTCAATCAGGGGTCCTGGGGTCGTTTTCAAAAAGTACCCCTTCAGCTACGCTTCTGTCGTACTACTTCGAAATCGGAATTCAGGAAAGAAAACATCAGGGCCGTAGACGCAGGGGGTACGTGCCCCCCACCATAATTTAGGACAAGGCATACGAACGGGGTCCCTTTGCACTAACTAAACTATAGCCTTCAGTGCCTTTGAATGCTGAACAAGTTTTTATGTGGAAACATTCCAGTTGTGCACTTAGCAAGCCTGTTAGGGTGAGTAAAACCAAATCTTTTAGGAGAAAATGGAAATGTGCCCCCCCCCTTCCAAAAATGACGTCTACGACACTGTATCATAGGCGTCGCGGAGCCAATACTTTCTGAACTTGTCTAGTTCGTCACACCATCTTATTATTTGCCTAATCTACGGCACTGAAACATCGCAACCCTCCGCCATCTCCCATTAATGATGGCAACGACTTCGAGGCTTTTTCGTTAGTCCCTACCAAAAGCTAACGTCCATAATTCTAAAGTACGGAAGCCTAAAAACAGAAAAAAAATTAAGTTGCATTTTATTTCTCTCGCCGACTAGAAACCCAATTCGTGGTGATTGTTTGGGGTCAAATTTTAACAGCAATTTGATCTTTGAGAATCAAAACATTTCAACCTTTCTCCCGAATAGTCAGTCTTTTATACCTTTTTAGTTTGGTTCCAGATCAGTCAAGTTGTCAGATTTTTAAAGTGTTGTCCGAAGAAGAGGCTAATACTATTTAAAATTTGAAATTTAAAACATTAGCAATAAAGGGAATAGCATTTAAGGGCCGTTCGTTAATCCCAACCAGAGCAAAATGTTCATAACCGGTGGGAAATAATATCTTAAGTTTATTTCGTTAGCCCCCACCCTCCACCTCTGGGGTTAGGGTTAGGATTTTCGTTTTCAATTTCTTACTTACTTGATGTAACGTGGCAACCAATCAAAGGGGACCTTACTGCGCACTTTTCGAAAGTTTGCGTTATGTCACTTTTTCGCTTTTCCGAAAAAAAAGGCCAAAGGCGAAAATAGCGTTCAGCTTTTGTTTAGCAGCGAGCCATTATAGAGACAGCGCACCCCCTCTTCCTCTCTCTTCTAGACCCCGGTCTCCTGCTCCTCTCAACGCCGCGACCTCCGATGACTCAACCTTACATACCATGTTTTAGTTCGGGGACGCTCAAAAAAGCTTTTTAGTCTGGGAACGCTCAAAAAAATTCCCCATGTAAATTAATGGTAATTGCTTATTCGCCTTACGCCATTTCGGCTTATGAAATACTTTTATGGGAACGCTCTATTTTTGGGATTAGCGGAGTAAAGCTGTATATCCGTGATTCTTTTTCACGGGGATTAACTGGTTCAATAATATTTCAAGAAATCCTAACTTGGGAAATACAGACAGTCTTTAGATCATGTTCACATTTGGACTCAGAACCGCCCTGGCCGTATGAGTACAAATGTACTGGTATTACTTTTATGTATATTTTACTTATATTTCTTTCTTCTTTTTATCTTGTTTATTCATTTTTCTGTTGGTTTTGTTTTATTTCTTATCTTTACTTACTTATTTGTTTCGAATAAATGTTGTCAAGAGATTCCCTCCCACTGAGATAAATATCGTCATGATTTGTTAGAATTAAAGACTGGCTGTTTCCCAAGTTCACATGAAATGAGAAAGAGGATATGGAAAAGAAGAGGCGTTGATAGAGAGTGGGGAAGGGATGAAGCAGATGTCCCCAACGTTGTGCCCACGAATGCCATAGCGCCCACAAACTCTTTTGCATGTGACCACTACAGACTGGCTACCATTAATGTTTTGTGTTTTTATGCATCTTTTCACATTTTGATTTTAATTTTGTTTTGCTACGCACAACACTGGTTTATTGCTGGGTTAAGGTTATTCATGTGTTCTGACATTTATATATACAGTATCGCCCATAAATAAGTACCACTAATTTATAGAAGTTTAATTTTCTTCTAAATCAAATATAGCAGGGTTTTATTATTTCTAGTGGAACATTACACAAAGAGTTTCAATGCTGTAGAGTTTGGTCATAAATAATACCTGATAATATCCGTTTTGATTGTGTAATGTTCTACTAGAAATAATAAAATCTTGCTATGTTTGGTTCAGAAGAAAATTAGCTTTCTATTAAAAAGAGGTAGGGGTATACTTATTTATGGGCGATACTGTATGTATGTATCTGGATCTAACCGTTCATAGTAGAAACTTGCACACATACTCCCCTAAATGAGTAGGGAAAATGTTTTGAAAATTCCTCCCCGAAATAGGTTTTTAAAGGGGGGTTCAATATGCAATGTATGTTTATGCTAAATTGATCACTAGTTTGTGCCCGCTTGTTATTTAAAAATTCAGACCTTTGTTAGTGATCACAGCCCAACAACAGGCGAGAGAAGTAAATGATCACCCCTTTTTCTATTATTTTAATTGATCACCCCAACACAGCATATATGGGTGGCGGTGATTCATAATTTCCCTTGGAATGCTAGTTATTTTTGTTTTTAGTTTATTTGAATTAGTTTTGTCTTATGTATTATGCTTATTATTTTGCATAGGAACTTCATGTTATATAGGGCATTATGTTTATTATTAACTCAAATTATAAACTTACCTTGAATTTTCCATAATAATATGTTTGTTGTGTGGATGTAAGGGAATCCGACAGAATGGTAAATTTGATTAGATAATGTGGAAAAGAAAGATTGAGAAAAGCGTGTTACGTCTCACACATATTTATTATCATGAAGATAAATCTTTATGCATTTCGTCATCGTGAAACACATCATCAGAAGATGGATTGTTGAACGTCTCTGTTATGTTCAATTCACTTCTGATGATGTCGTTTCACGACGACGAAATGCATAAATATTTATCTTCATGATAATAAATATGTTTGAGACGTAACACGCTTTTCTCAATCTTTCTTTTCCACATTATCTAATCAGATTTACCATAATAATATAAACATTTTTTGAAACTTGCTGTTTCGCATTAATTTGTTTTGTGCATTATCTTAAATAAAAGTTAAATATTATTATGTATGATTTTTTATTGTTGAGTCCAAATATAAATTTGACTTGAAAAGTAAACGGTGCCCACTGCACTACTGGTAGTCATGAAAGTGTTCTTCAACGCAAAAAGGTTGGGGACCCCTGGTATAAAGGGACAAGCCTGAAAGTCAGGCCATAGACGTGCTAGTTCTTTTCTTGTGTGAAGATCTAAGCAAGGGCGGTGTTGCCAACTTTATTTTCAAAATTGAGTCAAAAAAACAAACATCTTAAAACACCTAGAAACATCCAGATTCACCAGATATATATACATCTAAAATCCAGGAAATGTATTATTAATAAATTAAATGTGACTTTAATCCTCAACATTCATTTTTATTAAAATAATTCTTATTTTATTATTATAAATTAAATAAAAATATTACTTCTTTTATTAAAAATAATCTAAATAGCAGTTTCTGACATTTAGATACAACCAAAAACATCTAGATTTAGATGAAAAACATCTAAATTGGCAACACTGAGCAAGGAACGTAATTCGACGACATCTAAATTGGCAACAAGGGACGTAACTAATATTTCGGTATTTCAGTCAGTGACGGCAATCGATGTTAGAGGTACTAGCGCATCTAAGAAGGAGAATGGGAAAAGAGAGTCAGGTTCAGAACGAGTGAGAAAAGTAGTGAGAAAGAGAAAAGAGAGATATATTGAGTCACCCCCAAAGTTTGTTCTGTTTCTGTCGTTAGATGGCATTAGCAGCGTTTAGTTTAAACTAAGTCCGCTCGGATAGTGGAATGATTAGCACGTCTGCCTCACACGATTCCCGATATGATCGAAGAGTTTGGAAAATTGTTCATTAGGGCAAATTTCCCTGTGCACTCAGCAGCTACTTGCCAATCTTCTCCATAAACTGCACAAATACTTTTCTGCGTTGGAATCTTATTTTTTCTTTTCTTAAAATAAAAAAAAGCATAATTTGCTGAAAAGGCTGCTTGTTTTCTTCCGTTTTCAATGTTAGATTCAATAAACAACTAGCATTTCAGGGGAAATTATGAATCACCACCACCAGATATCAATATATGCTGTGTGAGGGGTGATCAATTAAAATGTTGGAAAAAGGAGTGATCAATGAATGAGTTGCTTCTCTTGCCTTTTGTTGGGCTGTGATCACGAAAAAGCTCTGAATTTGCAAAAACGCTAGTGACCAATTTAGCATAAACTTACATTGCATATTGAACACCCCAATAAAAACCTTTTTTTGGGGGTGGGGGGTTCTCAAAAAACAAAATAACCATTTCCCCATCTCATTGAGGGGAGTATGTGTGCAAAATCTTAAGTTTCTATTATGATTGATTGTTTTGTTTAACGGCACATCGACCTTGATGGGTCATTTAGTGCCGACGTCAGTGGGGGGGGGGATCCCATGTCCCCGTGACTAGAGTCTTGAGGAAGGAGAAGTTCTACTATGAACAGTTAGGGCTGGGCGAACTCCGGATACATAAATAGATACATAAATATAAATGTCAGAACACATGAATAACGTAAATCCAGCAATAAACCACTGTTAGGGTTAGTGTTAGGGTTAGGGTTATATAAGTCAATTACGGAACAAATCAAAGCAGCAAACTTGTCATTATCGCGTTGGTAGTTTCGACACTGAAATTCTGGAACAGAGCTCTATTTCTATTTCTGGAACAGAGCTCTAAATGTACTAAATTGCCGCCGTAGTTTGCGTTATGTCAAAAATAGCGCTAGGATAGATGGTGAATAAAAGTAATTTGCTATTTGGAGCGGTCGGTTCGCTCCTGCTTATCAAACATACTTTATTTATTCAGTTGCGTTATATCCTTTCTTAGATCCTCTGATAAAATTCAACACCATTTGGGAATTATGCTGTACTCTTGTAGCAGCTTCAATGCTGCTAAAGTCATAGATGCTGCTTGGTTGACGAATAATATATAAAGAAAAAAGAACTACTGATATAATTGGCAAGGATTTTGCAGTGCCAACATCTCACACTGAATTTTGAAATATGGCAGTACATAAAAAAATCATAGGTGTCAAGGGACCATCTCCCCAGTTATACTAGATCATCGCCAATATCTACTTATATAATGAACAGTGTGATTTTCTTGGTTCCCTGTTCGTAACTATAGAGACTTCCATTTAAAGGGAACAACATTTTCTGTAAAAAATATCTCCTCCCCACCATTTTAAACGTTGGACTCTTCCACTGAAACGAGTTTTTTTTAGCTTATTTGCTTTTTAAAAATCATCTAATAGGAATCAAATACAGTTAGTCCTCGCTTTTCGAAAGTTCGCGTTACGCCAATTTTTTCGCATTTTCGAAAGAAAAATAAGGCGAAAAGCGAAAATAGGGTTTAGTTTTTGTTTTGCAGCGAGCCATTATAGAAGCAGCGCACACCGTTTTCCTCTCTTTTAAACGCCAGGACGACCTCCTAACATACCATCCTAAGCATTTTTGGACCTTCAAAGATTTTCCCATATAAATTAATCGTAATTCGCGACGATTTGGACAGGTTCAGGAGATATTGACGATGGCCAATCTTGGGGGAGGTCTATGTCCAACGATGGACGCTAAAAGGTTGATGATGGTAGTGGTGGTGATGATTTTAATCAATTAATTTTGTTTTTACGAGATTATTTCAAAGCAAGTTGCAATTCATAATAATGGGAACACTGAGCAGTTGTCCAGAGGCCTAGCAATTTTAGGGGCCCGAAATTCAATTTTCAATGGGGGCCAGACATGTTCTTAAAATGGCCCTGTTCAACTATAAAGCTGCTCGGATATAGACCAAAGGTAAGTAAGAGAAAAAAAGAAAGAAAGCGAAAGAGATTGAGTTTTTTTTATCATTAAATGTCTGTCTCTGTCTCTGTCTCTGTCTCTGTCTCTGTCTCTGTCTGTCTCTCTCTCTCCGCCCCCTCTCTCTCTTCTGTCCTTACGGCTTGATTCATTACTACTTATTTGGACCGTTTGCGATGTGTGAAATAGACTTAGACGCAACAAGCGCCCGTCATCCTGCACTATTTAACCCATATCTAGGGGGAGAGTTGGCTTCATGCCTTTACCAAGGACATTGGTGCAAACTGAATACAAACTGACTCAGCCGGAGTTTGAATTCGGCTAACCAACTCAATTCTTCACGCCGTTAACCGTTCGGCCACACCGCACCACTCTATATTTCTACCTATATTTATTCGGTCGCGTTTTTCCGTCTGTATTTCCGTCTGTCTGTGCACACGATATCTCCGAAAGTTCTCAATGGATTTCAATGACATTTTGTGGAAAATGTGGTAAGGAAGAAGGGGTTAAGTTTTGGTTTTTGATTGAGAGATATTTTTCCGTTTCTTTTTCCCATACATTTATGCATGTGCTCATGTCTGTCCACACGATATCCCCAAAAGTTCTCAATGAATTTCAATTCGATTTTGTGGAAGGGTGGGGAATGGAATCTTTGGGCGGATCCATGCACAATCACTTCTCCTATAGCTATATGTCCACAACGCAAAATGGCATGTCTGTCCGCACGATATCTCCGAAAGTTCTCAATAAATTTCAATGAAATTCTTTTGAAAGGTGGGCAATGAACCATGAGATAAGTGATTAAAGTTTTGGGCGGATCCATGCACATTCACTTCCTCTATGTCGTAGCTATATATCCACACCACATAATATCGCCAAAATTCCATGTCTATCCACACGATATCTCCAAAGGTTCACAGTGAAATTCTATTGAAGGGTGGGCCATGAAAGAAGTGATTAAATGTTGGTGCTTATCCATACACAATTACTCCCCAGACAATGGCGTTGGCAGAGGTAGGCGCTCTCTGGGTGCTATCTAGTCGTTTGTGCAATATTATATCCAAATATCTTATCTATGTTTGGTCAAGATAAGATTATCCAGCAATATAAGGCGAGTCTCCAGATTTTTATCAGTTTTCACTTTCGACTTGATTAAATGTCTTTGGCTGCGATAACACTTTATCATTCATCACTCGTTATTTTGTTAGTTTTATGCGAATATGTTTTGCGTATGTATTTTGTTGGACAAAATGAAAGCCTCAAATCCATTGGGACGGCGTGGCTCCCTTTTCCCCGTCACTCAATCTCCAACGTGACCGATGACAGTTGACGCAGGATTGCCAGATAGTTGGAGATGTTTCTGGCCAAAAACACGCCAGAAATGGCCAAAAATGACCAAATGCCAAAATTGTTTATAAAACCAATTTTATTTTTTATTTTTATTAGATGAAGTATTGTAAACCATTAGAATTATTTTTAATTGTTAAATCGCAACTTTACGGTGAGGATCTGGATATTAAAATTGCGATTATAAAAAGCTGAACTGAACAATTAATAATAATGATTGTTTATAAAACATTGCAATACTGAAGTACACACCAAAAATAAGCATTATAATAAAAAAAAATACTACTGCAACACAGACAAAATGACCAAAAATTTAAATATGGCCAAACCAAAAGCTTTATGGCTAAATACATTTAAAAAAGGCCAGATTTGTCATATTTGGCAACTGAGTTGACGAGTGGACAGGGACCTGTATTTAGCCATACGCGATGCGTTCGCTCGGGCGGGAAATTATCGTTAAGCAAATAGGAAAGAGATGTGGGTGAAGGAGTCTGATGTCGATTAGTGAGGGGTCCCAATACTTTCCACGTTTCTCTCTCTCTCTCTCTCTCTCTCTCTCTCTCTCTCTCTCTCTCTCTCTCTTATCTTTCTCTCTCGTATTAATCATGCTTGTTCTCGCACACTCTCTTAAACATCGATATATATGCACACACCCCGCACACACACACTTACAGACGAAAGTCGAACTTTCATCTCGTTTCCAGAAGAGCTTTTAATTTCTTGAAGTTATTACGCCAAGATATTTTGGCGTATTCTTTCTTTCTTTCTTCCTTTCTTTCTTCCTTTCTTCCTTTCTTTCTTTCATTTTTCTTTCTGTCTTTTTTCTTTCTTTCTTTCCTCTTTGTCTTACTTTCTTTCTTTCTTCCTTTCTTTCTTCCTTTCTTTATTTCATTTTCCTTTCTTTCGTTTTTCTATATTTCTTTGTGTCTTCCTTTCTTTCTTGTTTCTTTCTTTCTTTCTCTCTTCCTTCCTTTCTCTGTTTCTTTCTTTCTTTCTTTTCATTTCACCCCATCAATCTTTCTGTTTAATCTATTTTTAGATTGCCGAGCATCTCTAGTACAGATGGCCCTCATTGACTGACAGGCTGACATACCGAAACACTCCAAAAACCTCTCGTTTCCTCCCCCGCCGTTTATAAATGTTGCTCTATTTTCGTGACTTCTTCCTGGGCTGCAAAAGAGAGGGTGTAGCGCACGAAACCACAAACTCTGGATCAACTCAAGGAGTGCATTCGACATATTATAGCCGACATACCGCTGGACTTCCTGATACGGTCTATCGCGGCCATACCGAAACGCTTACATAAATTGGTAAACTACGTAAATGTTAACCCTGCAGACAAATACTATCATTGTATGGTCAAAAGCTAGTTTGACTACAATCGACCAATAAATAATAAAGTTATTACCAATTTCTAATGGGGATTTTCTTTTCACCCACTCTTTATATGTCTGAAAGCGCAAAGGGGGAGACCTTGCGCATCTATGATCTGACTTTCAGGCTTTTTACTTTTCGTCTTATCTAATCACATCCTGTCTTCGTTTCTTTCTTCCTGTCGTATCACAATTTTTCAAACCCAAATATCTCATTCAGTAGAATCGACATTCCCGAAGTGAATCCACAAACTTTTGACTCCCATGTCAAAAAGGATTTCAGTGACAAAGAAATATGGCGGAATGAAAAGCTTATCTCTAAAAAGTGTTACTGTGTTGAAAGTTGGGAGCCACCGACAGAAGAAAGGTATTGTGGGAAGAATCAATTAGATAAAGGGAACGCGAAAAACAGTGTTAAGCATCCAGATGGATGTTTAGGTGCTGTCATGTAGAACAGAAAGGAGTAATGTCTGACATCTGGAGAAATACTTTGTAACAAACACAACTATTCGAACAGGGCCGAATTGAGCTAGTGCTGGGCCTGTAGCATATGTTATAAAAGGGCCTGTAGCATATGTTATAAAGGGGCCTGTAGCATATGTTATAGAAGAACCCTACATTCAAAGACTACACATAAACAGGTTTGATTACTCATTCAATAGAAACCGTCAATGTCTTCTGGCAGCATACCGTGTTGTGGTTGATCAATTAAAAATATTATTTACGATAATTATAAGATAGTATTGTATAGTAATGTATAGTAATATTGTGTAGTATAGTAATATTGTATAATAATGTATAGTAATACTAGTTTTTTTATAGTATATACAATGACATAGTATATACAATACAATGTATAGTATATACAAAGGTTTTGTATAGTATTGTATAGTAATATAAGTATAAATAAGAATTAAAAAATCAGGAAAAGGGCTGATCAATGAATAAGTTACGTCTCTCGCCTTTTGTCGGGCCGTGATCACTAAAAAAGTCTGAATTTTCAACTACAAAAAAACAAGCGTGAATACTGCCGGATACAAATTGAAGGACCGATTTAGCAAAAATGTATATTAAAATGTAAACCCCCACTAAAAACCTATTTAGGGGGTGGGGGATAATTTTCAAAAAATTCTAGATAATAAGCAGTTAATGTTTACATTTTCGCCCTCTAGCTCCATTGGTGCAGCTTGTACGCGTGATAGATGCATACAATTTTCAAAAAACAAAAAAGACGTTTTTTCTTGACATAATATGCAGTAAATGTTTACATTTTCGCCCTCTAGCCCCACTGATGCGGCTTGTACGCATGATAGATACATAGCCAGCCAGCCAATCAGACCAACTTGAAAACTGAAGAAACCTACGTTGACAGTTTTGGTGACAGTTTTGGTTGACGGTTTCAATATATATAAACACATACATTTTTTATTTGCATGGTAAAGAAACTATTCGTTTTTCATTTGCTATGCAGCCATATAATACGACATATATGTCTGACATATGATAGTATTACTTCGTTTTCGTTTTGGTCTTTGTGAAGCAGCATATTCATGCGTCGTATATGTATCACATAGATACCACACTCCCATTAATTACTGTGCTAAAATAATAACCCCAATTAAAGGTATAATTGACTAAAATTGCAAACCTTAAACATCCAGTCGTTCATAAAACTTGAAGGCAGTATAGTACTATGTTAATAGAGCAAGTGCATAATTACTGTATTGGAATTGATAGCCTGCAAGCATTTTGCGCGGGGCCCTTGCATTTGCGGGGTCAGTAGCATATGCTACATTTGCTATATAGTTAACTATATTACCGTATTCGAACACTGAGATTTTTACAAAGTCAGACGAGAAAGAAATATATTAGACTTGATAAGATTGTTAGATAATGGTAGACTTGTTGCCACTTTATACTTCGAAATGTAAGATGACTAAAATAGTTTTTTAAGTATGCATGTATGTGTGTGTGTATGTATGTATAACTTTGCTATGTTGATGACTGATTTTCCCAGAAAAAATATCTTGGTCCGGGGAAGAAGGGGTCAAAGGACACTTGACCACTGCGGGAGGGGGGTGCTAGTGTCTTTATCATTGTTAGCGCCAAAAAGCCTGGCTCCGAACTTAACGAGCTGACAGTTTCAAGTACCTAATTTAACAAATGTCTTTTTTGCGTGGACATTGGTCACATGACAGGGTGTGACCAACCAGAGGCAAGAATTTGGGATAAGTCATTCGAAGAAGCGACACGCTTTTTTCGGCTCGCGAGCCAGCCGTATATGGCTTTGCGCCCGAGCAGAAGTTAAATTGACCGTAACTAAGTAGAGAAAGAAAGGCTGGGATTATGTGGCGGCCGCTGTAACTGGCAGACAGTTGTGGAGTGAAATAAAGAGGAGAGGATCAGACTTAAGGTAACATTTTTGTAGTTTGTTTACGGATTTCGAGTTTCCTCTCAAATTCCGAAAGGAAATCTTAAAGGTTGCTCTTTGTATCATACAAAAAAGTGACGTGTTCCAAAACCCCGTTTAGCATCTTTAAAAGATAAGGAAGTACTCATGAGTTTTGGAAACTTAAGGTAAATGAAATGATTGTTCGTTTTGCAACACGCTGACTTCGATTGAATTATTCACAAGAGCATGTGCATGTAAGAAGTAGCTCTCTCCACAGAAAACTGACAACATTTGCAGAAGGAATTATACAGCTGAAGACCAAACATCAAAAGGTACGCACACTCATCCTATCTCATCAGATTTTCGTTCTCAACTCTCTTTTCGTTACGCTATTCTACCTAAGATCAGAGTGTAGTGTCTGCTTGATCCCCGGTCCTTCTAACTTGGAATGTGACGCTTTCTTACCGAGAAACCTACATAATAATATTAAACGGAGAATGAAATGGGGAAAGCTAGGAAGAAGAAGAGAAGCGAAAAGAAGGCATAAAGGAGGAAAGGTTGGACGTAAGAAATCTATAGTAATATTTTGCTTGTTTGTATGTACGACCGTTACGTTTTTCTGCCTCTGATCAGAGAGTAGTATCTGCTTGATCTTTGGTTCTTCTAAGTTGGAATCAGTTACGCTTTCTTGCCGAGAAACCTACATAATAATATTAAACGGAGAAGGAAATAGGAAGAAGAAGAGGGAAAAGAAGGAATAAAGGGGAAAAGGTTGGACGTAAGAAATCTATAGAAAACAAAAAGAAAACCAGATGAAAAAAGAATAGATATATATATATATACGTATACAGAGATGGTAGTTGGATGGAGGCGAAAGACAGACATCAGCGGAGTCGAAAGGCACGAGACCACTGTCCCTGTTGGGGACAGACTGGCGGTTCTCCTTATCTCCCCCACTCTACACTCTCCGGCAGACAAAGATGTATACTCTGAAATAAAAATATGTCCAGATATTTTTTCTTTCGAGTTTCCTTTCTGTCCACGTCCAGGACATTTACCCACTATACAACACAAACTGTGATACATACACATTCTTTATGGGGAGATAGCGCAAAAGAAACCTAACCGAGAGGACGCCTTATTCCTATGTCGCATTTGAAACAAAACTATTAGCATCCGTCAGCAAAGACTGTCACCAAAACCGTCAATATAGGTTTCTTCAGCTTTTAAGTTGGTCTGTCTGGCTACCTGACTGGCTATGTATCTATCACGCGTACAGGCCGCACAAATTGAGCTAGGGGACTGAAAACTTAAACATTTACTCCTTATTATGTCTAGAATAACATTTTGTAATACCCTCCCATAGGTTTTTTCAATTTACAATGTAAGTTTATGCTACATTGGCCACTTAGTTTGTGTCCGGCAGCATTCGCGCTTGTTTTTTTTTATAATTCATTCTTTTTTTAGTGATCACTGCCCAACAAAAGGCGAGAGAAGTAACTTATTCATTGATCACTACTTTCTTCAATTTTTTAATTGATCACCCCCTACACGGCATGCGGCTAAAAGACGTTGGTCACATGACGGTTTCTATTGAGTTACTAAACTTACTTGTGTTTATATAACATTTCGATAAAATATGGACGGCCAACGAAGATTGCATGAGAGAGAGGATGAGAAGATACAGGCATAGGATGGTGGCAGAGGCATGAGATAATGGACAATCTTAGTTGTCAACACTCGAAGAATCGGTTTATCGAATTTTACAAGTTCCATACTGAGAGATTAAAAAAGGGGCCCTTGGTCTTAAATATTTTATAAAGTTCTTAGAGCGAACATTATTACCATCCCATTATTTATCCAAGCTAATAGCCTCATTTCTTTCGTTTTTATCACAACGTTTTGGACGTTGCTGTCTCTAGGGCTCATCACATTAGAAACCGTCCACTAAAACTGTCACCAAAACTGCCAACATAGGTTTCTCCATTTTTTAAATTCTGGCTGGCTAGCTCGGTATGTATGCGTCGCGTGTACAGGCCGCACCAATGGAGCTAAGGGCTGTAAATTTAAGTATTTACTCCTTGGGAGACTAGAGTGAAAGATATTATACTAATAATTACGCAGCAAAAATGGGGCTGGTCACCTAGCAAGAACAAATGACAATAGATGGGGGGAAAGACTAACCGATTGGTGCCCATGGGACAGTAAACGCAGTAGGAAAAGATCAGAAACAACATGGAGGGACGAGATAGAAAAGTGTGGTAGAGGTTTGCACAAGATAGGTTATCATGGAAGGAGATGGAAAAGGCCATCGTCCAGCAGTGGACTTACAACGGCTGCTGCTGCTGATGATGATGATGATGATGATGTCTAGAAAAAAACTTTTTTTAAATTCCCTCAAAATACGTTTGTAGTGGAGGGGGGTTCAATTTACAATGTAACTTTATGATAAATTGGACCCTTTTTTGTGTCCGACAGCAATCACGCTTGTTTTTTTTTTAAATTCAGATTTCTTGTTGATCTCCATCGAACGGAAAGCGAGAGAATGTATTCATTGTTTGTTTGGGGTTTTTTTTTCAAATTTTCCAATTTTTTAATTGAACACCCCCAACAGGGCATCCTGCCAAAAGCCGTTGGTCAGGTGACGGTTTCTACTGAGTAACTAATCCGAGCCGTTTTCTTCATTTCTGAGATTGAGCACAGTCATTGGATCACTAAGCATCTCCCCTCTAGAGTGGCAATTTGAACATCATCTCCCCTAAGATTTGATAATTAAACATCTTCTCCCCTAAAGCAACCTAGGGGGTCGGGGGATACTTTACTTTATTGATAAAGTTAAAGAAGATAGTGTTATGAATACATTAATGTTTAAATGCATTATCTCTACATCTGTCACACCACATAAATTCTCGTTGGTAGTCCGTGGAAAAGTTGGGCTTACAGCCATGCAATCTCCTTGATTCTATAACCAGCGAATAGGCTTTTACGGGGTAGGGTTGCTAGAGCCACGCCCAACCCTCCTCCTTTGCCCGCGTTTGGGACCGATAGGATGGCCTTTGCTATTTACCCATAGCTGAGGGGAGAAGTCCATTCATGCCTTTCTAAGTGCATTAGTATGAAGTGAACGCACGC
>VCCN01005116.1:3207656-3218732 GCA_006491835.1 Architeuthis dux | reverse complement strand
AAAAATCAAAACGAAAAGTAATACTATTACTGGTATATTTGTCGTATTATGTGGCTGTGTAGCAAATGTAATTACTTTGCAAGTAAAAAATGTATGTGTTTTAATATGTATGTGTATTTTCTTAATTTAGGGCCTCTTTATAACATATGCTACAGGGCCTGCACTAGCCTGATTTGACCCTGAAGAGAGGACACCACAAGAAATCATTGGCTCAGATTCAACCTATCAAAATGTCTTGTATTTTACCAGTTAGAAACTATCAACAAAACCGTCAACATCAACATAGGTTTCTTCAGTGTTTGAGTTTGTCTGGCTGGCTATACACCAATGGAGCTAGAGGGCTGAAAATTTAAACATTTTGTCTAGAAAAAACTTTTTTTTGTCTTTTTAAAATCTTCCCCATAATAGGTTTTTAGTGGGGGGAGTTCAATTTACAATATAAGTTTATGCTAAATCGGTCTCTTAGTTTGTGCCGGGCTGTGTTCACGCTCATTTTTTGAAAGTTCGGACTTTTTTTTTTATCACCGCTCAACAAAAAGCAAGAGAAATGTAACTTATTCATTGATCAACACTTTTTTTCCAATTTTTTAATTGATCACCCCCAACACGGCATGAAAAGACGTTGGTCACGAGACGGTTTCTATTGAGTGACTAACCAGATCTTGTTTATTTATTTATTTCTTCTAAATATGCCGGATACGGGCAAGACCGTTCTTGTAAAATGATCTTTTGATTATACAACTGTGTCAATATTTGTTCTTTGATAAAATAATAAGATAAGCCAAATTCTCTAATGTATATACAGTGTCACCCATAAATGAGTACACCCCAGGATTTTATTATTTTTAGTGGAACATTACACAATCAAAACGGATATTATCAGATATTATTTACGACCAAACTACAGCATTGAAACTCTGTTGCCAAAAATATGAATATGTTGCCGTCCAAAAACAGCCTACGAAAAATCTTTTTTTTTTTTGCATAAATGTGTCATTACATTGGAAAACGATATAGCTGACACAACACAAAGGAATGGATGCTCGAATAAGGCTAGCAGATGATGCAATCATATCAAACGCTAAATACTAAGTACAGTGTTGTTGTCACGTGACTAATATAGTGGCATAAAATGTACGTGCACGTAAATTCTACTCTCTGATCCTGAGGGTTGCATCCTTTATGAAACACTCTGTAAATTCTACCCCCAGGGTTGCGTCCTTTGTGAAACATTCTGTAGTATACAAGAATCGGTGATTTGACGAAGGACATTAGCATAATACAAGACTTGCTGCTGCAGGGTCAAATTCCACTCTGACAAAAGCTTAAATGACTTAGCAATAAGTTTTGATAGTATTCTGACTTTTGTAAAAACCGTTCTCCTTTAACTGAAAAAGATCTTTAAATTTGACCATGGAAGGGGACTTCATAAAATAGCATCTAGGTATTTTTCTAGATAGATGGCATGAAAGTCTAGATAATTCTAGATATAATTTGAGGCAACTCTAGATATAAAATGAAAAAAGATCTTTAAATTTAGCCATGGAAGGGGAAATAATAAAATAGTATCTAGATATATTTCTAGATAAATGGCATGAAAGTCTAGATAATTTTATATATAATTTGAGGCAACTCTAGATATAAAATGAAACAAGATCTTTAAATTTGGCCATGGAAAGGGACTTAATAAAATAGTATCTAGATATTTTTCTAGATAAATGGCATGAAAGTCTAGATAATTCTGGATACAATTTGAGGCAACTCTAGATTTGAAATGAAAAAAATAAGGCTGCCTGTTTAGAAGGTGACCCCAATTTTTCTTTATAAATTTTCTAGCGGGGTTGAGATAAGATTTGCATGCAGCCTCTTCGTGGACGAAAACAGAAGGCGTTGGATCGAGAGTGTGGCAGAAATGCACTAGTCCCATGGTCTGTCCGTCGGTAGTCGGAGATTTTTGGTATGTCAGCCTGTCAGTCAGCTGTCAGTCAGTCAGTTAGTCAGTGGCGGCAATCGCTATTAGAGATGTTCGTGTATTTAAAAAAATAAAATAATGCACAACACATGAGCTATATCAATAACGAAATTTCAGGGAGTACTAGACTAATCACACAAATGTTTGGCGGGTGGCTAAACAAGGCTGCCCTAGCAAGATATCCTGACATCGGCCATTCCATATCACAGTGGTATCAGGTCGATATAAAAAGTATCCAACATCCTAGCTAAAAAAAAAATGGTGGATCATATAAAAAATCTTCAAATGCAGCATCAAAAGAATAATTAACTTAACTAATTGTTGTTGAATTAGCAACATGTGGGCAGGGCTGGTAATAGGTCCAGGTCAGATGGGAAATGTAGGACCCATTTTAAACTGCTCATTAAAAATGTTTGTATTCTGTGCTAAATACATATGATTTAAGTATGGGTATATACAGTATCGCCCATAAATAAGTACAAGCCTATCACTGTGTTATAGAAAGTTAATTTACTTCTAAACCAAATATAACAGGATTTTATTATTTCTAGTTGAACATTACACAAAAATACCAAAAATATGAATAAGCTGACGCCCAAAGATGAGTACTTTAGCAACAGTTTCAATGCTGTAGAGTTTGGTCTTCAATAATACCTGATAATATCTATTTTGATTGTGTAACGTTCCACTAGAAATAATAAAATCCTGCTATGTTTTGTTTAGAATACAATTTGTACTTATTTATGGGCGATACTTTACATGTACATGTAGTGAGCACGATGTACTTACAAGTAACAGAACAAACTAAAAGTATTAGAACGATTCATGAAGAAAGTAGGCCCCCTCAAAATCGAAGCTCCATGCCAACTGGACCTCCCATTATTTATGACCAAACTCTACAGCATTGAAACTTGTTGAATGAATAAGTTGCCGTCTAAGGATGAGCACAGTATTTTTGGCAACAGAGTTTCAATGCTGTAGTGTTTGGTCATCAATAATACCTGATAATATCTATTTTGATTGTGTAACGTTCCGCTAGAAATAATAAAATCCTGCTATGTTTTGTTTAGAAGACAAATTGTACTTATTTATGGTCGATACTTTACATGTACATGTAGTGAGCACGATGTATTTACATGTAACATAACAGAATAAAAGAACTAGAACGATTCATAAAGAAAGTAGGCCCCCTCAAAATCGAAGCCCCATTCTAACTGGTACTCCTCCCATATTTCCCTCTAAGCTGTGTGCTTGTGCGCGCGCACACACTTTGAAAGGAAACACAAAGGAAATCAATGTGGCCACAGAAGATTAAGATTGTTTAAAGTTGAAGGGCTTAACAAAATAATAGAAAAATACACATCATTTTGTCACAGGAAAATAATTACACAACATATTTGTGCACATATTGACTATTAAAGATTGCCACCAACCTCAGGGCCTGCATGTGGGTCGCAATTAGATAATGCTATTCGTTTACAGTGGGGATATTAGCCGAATTGAGTTGACCGGTCCGTTAAAAAAAGCGGACGGGATGAATAGGGTGAGTGGATTAAAACTAGTAATTGGTTCCTTTGTTAGTGTAATACTTAGCAGAATATAAATGGATATATTAAATTGGGCCAGTGCCGGCCCGTCCACTAGGCGAACCTAGATCCCAGGGGCGCACACCAAACTGAAAATAATAATCGTTAGAATACAACTGGGGCATACATTTCAAGTCTCACCTCGGGTGAAACGAAACTCTTGCGCCAATTTTAAGTCTCGCCTAGGGCGCATGGAAATATTGCGCCAACCCTTGTGGGCCTTGTCAAAGCTTGAAATATTATGCACTTGTATTGATTTTGCTTTCTCTTACTTTCTCCATCAATGTAAATGTTAATCTACCGTGTTGCCCACAAGTGAGTACACCCTAGTATAGAAAGTTAATTGTCTTCTAAACCAAATATAGCAGGGTTTTATTATTTCTAATGGAGTATTACAAAATCAAAACGGATATTATCAGGTATTATTTATGACCAAACTCTACAGCATTGAAACTATTTTGCCAAAGATATGAATATGTTGCCATCCAACGATGAGTACACCACTACGAAAAAATATTTTTGGCAACTGAGTTTCAATGCTGTAGAGTTTGGTCATAAATAATACCTAATGATATCCGTTTTGATTGTGTAATGAACATTACACAATATCTAGAAATAATCAAATCCTGCCATGTTTCTATAGAAATATTTTTAGGGGTGTACTCATTTTCGGACTGTAACATATTCATATTTTTCAATGCTGTACAGTTTGGTCATAAATAATACCTGATAATATCCGTTTTGATTGTGCAATGTTCAACTAGAAATAATCAAATCCTGCTATGTTTCTATAGAAATATTTTTAGGGGTGTACTCATTTTCGGACTGTAACATATTCATAATTTTTCAATGCTGTACAGTTTGGTCATAAATAATACCTGATAATATCCGTTTTGATTGTGCAATGTTCAACTAGAAATAATAAAATCCTGGTATGTTTCTATAAAAATGTTTTAGGGGTGTTCTCATTTTTGGACTGTAACAAATTCCTATTTTTCAAATCTGTAGGGTTTGGTCATAAATAATACATGATAATATCCGACAATTAACTTTCTATTAAAACAATCTGGTAGGGATGTACTCATTTATGGACGACACTGTATCCATCGCTGTTTGATTATATTTAAGTTAGCCTGATCTGACTGAGTGATCTATATCAGTCTCTTCCTTTCTATCTCCGTCTGCATCTATCCATCTGTCTATTAGAAACCGTCAACCAAAACTGTCAACATATCAACGTAGATCTTTAGTGATTTTCACTTTTAAAGTGATTCTGGCTGGCTGGCTATCTATGTATGCATGTGTCAGGTGTACAGGCCGCACCAATGAGGCTAGATGGCTAAAAATTCAAGCATTTTCTCCTTTTTAAAAAATCTTCCCATAGATTTTAGGGCATGTTCAATTTAGAATGTAAGTTCATGCTAAATTCCTACCCAGTCATGGGTCGGGATCCGTACTTTGACGAACCCTGGTTTAGACTATAGGCTCAGATTGTCATTCTGAAAAATGACCCATTTTCGGTTGATCAAATCAGCGCATTTTTTTACGTAAATCTCTATTCGCCATTCGTTCTTGACAATAGAGATACACTAATATTGTCTTGCCTGAAACTAAGAGACCACAAACCTCCCATCGACATCCCACCAAGACGGTACGGGGTGAATCTTTAGTGTAAATGTCGGCATAGATTTTCCAGTCCCATCTTATTGCATCAAAGAATAAAAGCTTTTTGCAGAATGCCATGTTATTAAGCCCCGAAATTTAAAGATCTTTTCCAGTTAAAGGAAAACTGTTTTTACAAAAGTCGAATTACTTTCAAAACTTATTAGCTAAGCCATTTAAGCTTTTGTCAGAGTGGCGTTTGGCCCGGCAGCCAACAATCTTATATTATGTCCTTCGTATTCTTCGATTCCTGCATACTACAAATTGGGAAAAGGGGTGATCAAATGTGATCAAGTTGGAAAAAGGAGTGATCAATAAATAAATTAATTCGCCTTTTGTTGGGTAGTTATCACTAAAAAATCAGAATTTTAAAAAAAACAAGCGTGAAGGCACAAACTAAGGGACCAATTTAGCATAGACTTAAATTGTAAATTGAAATCCTCTCTAAAAATAAACTATTTAGGGAGAGGGGTGTAAAAACAAAAACCGTTTCTTCTAGGTATAATAAGGAGTAAATGTTGAAATTTTCAGCCCTCTATCCCCATTGTTACGGCCTGTACGCTTGATACATGCATACATAGCCAGCCAGTCAGACCAACTTGAAAACTGAAGAAACCTATTTTGACAGTTTTGATGACATTTTTGATTGACGGTTTCTAATTGAAATACATGTACCTTTTGTCGCATCCACACGAGGTTTTTTTTCTCCAAAACAAGTCTGAAAGTCAGACCATGACTTCTTATGAAGGACGCTTCAAGACTTCATATTCAAATTCGATCTCATGGACTGCCATCCTGGAAGGCTGTCAAATATTAACACGAGTTATCTCCCTTGCACTTTCAGACATATATAGATAGAAGGAGCGGGAGGAAACGCGAGGTGGTTGGAGTGTTTCAGTAAGTCAGCCTGCCTGTCAGTCAGTTAGTTACGGTCATCGGTACTAGAGATGCTCACGCATCTAAAAATGTGACATTACTCTCCGAATAGGCTAATACTTCGCGATGCTGTGGGTACACACCGGTCGGTTGCGTCTACTTAACAATAATCTGAGATGTTCAAAAATAACCATTTTTACTTTAAAACGGGACCGGTCTTTTCTTTTATTATTAACAAAAGAGCTGAACTACAGTTGAGGTTGCCCCGTTCTCCAGCCGAGCGTAAGGGCTTCAAGTTATGCGTGTAGAAAAGTGCACGACTCTGTAAATCTATTCAAAGAAAAGACACTGAACGTGCAGAACGATGTCTGAAATACTTGAAAAGTTGCTAAGTAGTATTACGAATACTAGTCCATGACCACTCCGCTTCGTTGACGTTTATCATAAGTGTACAACAACTGGCTCGGCTGATGGCTGCTACTGATAGTATAAGTGTGTCAGGCACGATAGGAGAGGAGAGAGGAGAAGAGACAATTCGTTACTTTAATAAGAGGGTAGACAGGAATAGGGGGGAAGAGGAGTTAGGTAGTTTTATGAGAGAGTAAGAGGGGGGAAGAGAGAAAATAAAGTTAGGTGAATTAATAAAAGGGTAGGAAGGGTAAGGGGCTGCTATTGATACTATGAGTGTGTCAGGCACGGTAGGAATGGAGAGAGGAGGAGAGAAAGTTTGTTACTTTAATAATAGAGAAAGTTCGTTACTTTAATAAGAGGGTGGAAAGGAAGAGGGGAGAAGAGGAGTTAGGTAGTTTTATAAGAGAGTGTGAAGGGAGAAGAGAGAAAATAAAGTTAGGTAAATTAACAAAAGGTTAGGAAGGGAGAGGGTTGATGGATGCTACTGATACTATAAGTGTGTGTGGCACGGTAGGAAAGTAGAGAGGAGAAGAGAAAGTTCATTACTTTAATAAGAGGGGAGAAAGGAAGAGGGGAGCAGAGGAGTTAGGTAATGTTATAAGAGGGTTGGAAGGAAGAGGAGCTGGGTAGTTTTATAAGAGAGTGGGAAGGGAGAAGAGAGAAAATAAAGCTAGCTAAATTAATAAAAGGGTAGGAAGGGAGTGAGGCCGATGGCTGCTACTGATACTACAAGTGTAACAAACACGGCTCTTATTACATATATGATTTGTGCTGAGGTGCGCAAGTGCGAATATAGATATAAACTCAAGTCGTGGAAAGACATTTGATTTTATCTGTTCGTCTATTTATGCGTTTGTATCTGTTTTCATTTTATACGACATACTCGCTCATCTGTATACAGAAATAAGTAGCACGAAGTATATATATATATCCATCAAGGTATGGCCCTGAATCCCTCCGTGCTTTGCCAGTACATACAATTTACCTATCTATGTATCTATCTATCGATCTCGCTACAAAAGGTTTGGAAATCACTGGTATAAGCAGATAGAAAATATAGGCAAATCTATTAAGTTCTTACTTATGGAATGTTTTTTTTATAATTGTAATATGAAGGATGATATAAGTAAGAAAAAACGGTAAATATTTAATCAAAATATGACCCATTTGTAGCAATAACATTTTCCCGGTGACCAGAACTAAAACGCTTCCTTCCTACCCTCTTATTAAAGTAACGAACTTTCTCTCCTTTCCTACCTTATAGTATCAGTAGCATTTATAAAAAAACATTCCATAAGTAACAACTTAATAGATTTGCCTATATTTTCTATCTGCTTATACCAGTGATTTCCAAACCTTTTGTAGAGAGATCGATAGATAGATACATAGATAGGTAAATACAAACGCATAAATAGACGAACAGATAAAATCATATTTCTTTCCACGACTTGTGTTTATATCCATATTCGCACTTGCGCACCTCAGCACAAATCATATATGTAATAAGAGCCGTGTTTGTTACACTTGTAGTATCAGTAGCAGCCATCGGCCTCACTCCCTTCCTACCCTTTTATTAATTTATCTAGCTTTATTTTCTCTCTTCTCCCTCCCCACTCTCGTATAAAACTACCCAGCTCCTCTTACTTCCACCCCTCTTATTAAAGTAACGAACATTCTCTTCTCCTCTCTCCTTTCCTACCGTGCCACACACACTTATAGTATCAGTAGCAGCCATCAGCCCCCCTTCCTTCCTAACCTTTTATTAATTTACCTAACTTTCGACAAAATTCTTCTGATCACAAATTCAGCAAAAGTACGGATTATGACCATGAAATCGGAATAAAACGACGCATAACCATAGGTTGGAAAGGATTTGGTATGAATAGAAACATATTGAAGAGCAACTTGACAATGTGCGTAAAGCGTAAAGTATACAATGGATGCATAATACCAGCTATGACTTACGGATGC
Source organism: Architeuthis dux (assembly GCA_006491835.1). NCBI lineage: Eukaryota > Metazoa > Mollusca > Cephalopoda > Oegopsida > Architeuthidae > Architeuthis > Architeuthis dux. Next base: position 3,210,254 of record VCCN01005116.1, on the reverse strand, counting down.
AAAACATGGAAATTAACAAAGCCAACTTAGAATCGCACAGAGAGCCATGGAAAGAGCAATGCTAGGAATAATTCTAAGAGATAGAAAAAGATCAACATGGATTAGAGTGAAAGATATTATACAAATAATTAAGCAACAAAAGTGGAGATGGGCTGGTCACCTAGCAAGAAGAGACTATAATAGATGGAGCAAAAGACTAACCGATTTGTGCCCAGCGTTCAGTAAACGAAGTAGGAAAAGGCCAGACACAAGATGGAGGAATGAGATAGAAAGGTTTGCCGGTAAGACATGGAAGAGTTTAGCACAATCAAGATCGTCATGGAAGGAGATGGGAAAGGCCTTTGACCAGCAGTGGACTTGTAATGGCTGATTCTTGATAAGAAGATAATCTGTTGGAGAAATGTCAGGTGAATATGGAGGAAGCTTCAAGAATTCATATTCAAATTCTTTAAGATTAGACACAGTCAGCTGAGAGGTGTGGGATGTGTCACTGCCATGCAGCATTTCATTCAGTCTTCATGGAACCTTTTAACGGTTCTTATTGCCTTGTGTTGACGTGTTATGGTCGCTGTTGAAGCCCCAAAGTTTCCAGAAAGTTCCCAAACCTTTGTTCGTGGGTCACAAATTGTCACAAAACTGAAGCGTAAGAACTCAAATTTTGTGGAACTGTGTTAGCGCATCTGTAGTTTCTACAGTTAAAATCTCAATACAATAACAGGTTTTCTATAGTTTTGAGAAGGGTCATTAATATTGAAATGGTTCTTCCGACGATTGAACTCCTTAACATCCGCGTAACATCCGCGTGTGATGGGTTAAACAGAACTTCTGTTTAATGGACGGTAGTCCTTATAGCGCATGGCCATGGTGTTTCTGTGTCCTGTCGGGTTTAGATTTGTTGAGAAGTGGAAGCCACATCGGATTGAAATCCGCACTTGTCTGGCTAATGCATTTAGTCGACATTTTGATGTGAGCTGCCTCTTTGATTGTTCTCCTTTTCTTCTTTAAACATAATTTCCGTTTAACCCATCACACTCGGATTTTACACCTGAAGAAGGCCGAAGAATGGATCGGCCGAAACTTCGTGTTTACAACACAAATAACAAGAAGGAGTTCAATCGTCCGAAAAATCATTTCAACAATAAAAAGTTATTCTAAATTTTCATTATGCGTATTTTTTCGGAACACAGTATTTATTTGTAGCTCTAACTGCCTGTGAGAATGCCTGCGAGTGAGAATTCCTATTTACCCGAACCCCCATGAGAACAGGGTGTGACACATGATTGGTTTAACGAGGAGAACCTCGCATGTGAAGTGCGGGTCAGGAAAGATTCAGCTATTGTTGCGAGGACATAAGAACACTTGACGTGGTCACAGGGCGAACCCTGATCCCACTGGTTCAAACTACACAGAGCAATGCAAAGGGCATCGCATCTGCGTACGTCTGGTCAGAATTGATATTCCAAATATAGATATGGATGATCAGCAAGCTTACGAGTGAGAGTTGATAAGTAAGAGAAGAAATGCGTTGAATCGTATGGAAATTAGTTTCCCCTGGTGTGTGCGAGCGTGTGTGTGTGACTGCTTGCGCGCTTGTCCGCACGTACACTAATCATCATCATCAGCAGCAGCAGCAGCAACAGCAGCAGCAGCAGCAACCTTTTAACGTCCGTCGTTGGACATAGACCTTCTCCAAGATTCGACAGACCTCTCGATCTTGAGCGGCCACAATTTCGCATATGATGTCTGGGGATCCATGCTATGAGTCGGGATGTCCAGTAGTCTGACATTCTTGCAACAAATCCAGCCCATTGCTATTTAGGTTTTAAAATGGATTTCATGATATCTGTTTTTTCTCTAATGTACTATGCTGTCTTGTGGTCTCTGCATGTGATGTTAAGCATAATCCTCTCTTGTGCACGTTGCATGGTTCTTAGTTTGAGAGCCAATCTTTTGATAACTAGGGCTACCCCCCCCCCTTTAAACATAACTTCTGTTTAACTCATCACACTCGGATTATACACCTGAAGAAGGCCGAAGAATGGATCAGCCGAAGCGTCGTGTTTACAACACAAAGAACAATCGTCCGAAGAACCATTTCAATATTAATGACCCTTCTCAAAATTTTAGAACATACCTATCCTATATCTATATAACACATACTGTAATGTTCATATGTAAATACCTGTAAACATGTACTTGAACCAGCACATGCCTATGATTGTATTCTTTCCAAAATGTGTATTGGTCTCTGGTTGAAAGCTATTCAACCAACTAGTTTGGCAACTCTTCCAAATAGCAATGTTAGTTAGACTTTTCAGTCTCATTGATCGATTCTGAACAAAGTTTTAGCAGGATAGAAAAATACTGTGTTTGTTCAAACGACTTATGAGCAGTACTGTATGTGATTGGTACGTGCGCATTTTTATATGAGAGGAAGAGATAACAGCTTACATATATAAGTACGTATCACTCCAATTATTTGCACGTCTAGATACTAGAGTACGCCAATGCACTTTTGTGTGTGTAAGGATCTGATTACGTCTTTTTCTTTCGTGAGTGTATGAAAAGAAAGAGCGAGACAGAGAAAGAAACAAAGAT
>VCCN01005116.1:3066896-3077033 GCA_006491835.1 Architeuthis dux | reverse complement strand
ACAATGAGAATTAAATCATTTTTTACCAATTCTCTGTACTGTAGTTTTATGAAATGTATGGTTTTCGTTTATTAACTGTATATAGTTTTTTACTGTATGCTTTACCGTATTCATTGATTTATTTGTACATTTACAATTTGGGACTGGTAAAGTGTTTGTTTATCAAAAGGTTTATGGTACAGGATTTATGTTTTTGGGGGGACCGAAAGGGTTGGCCGGGGGTTGGGTCAGCAAAGATTATTCGCGGATTTAACACATTCGAGGCATCTGTCACTCCTAACCTCCGCGAATAACAAAGGATAACTGTATATGGATGTATTTATCAAATTTCAAGAACATTGGCTTTGACAGGTGATAAATCTTTGAGTAGTTTCAATGCTTGTTGATAAAGTGACATTATTATGTTTTTGTCAAAATTCAGTCTAAGTCTGGAGGTGACCTTTTTTTTCGACCGTAACAACAACAACAATAACAAGAACAATCCTCAACAAAATTAAGGGGAGTAAACTTTTTACTGTTTGTCTGTGTCGTCACGTTTAACAAAACCTATATTTAAAACTAACATTCGCCTACCGTGATTTGAAATCACGATCAACTGATTGGTAGGCGGCTCGTTTACCGACTGAGCTAAATGGACGAGTCTTACATGTCTACGAAAATTTATGTCAGAAATACGAAAGAGCTTATTTCATTCTAGTAGATAAAAACATTTATAAAATTACCATTTCCCTACCGTGATTTGAAATCACGACCAAATGATTGGTAGCTCTCTTACCCATACCTGCCAATGTTTAGAAATTCCCAGGCGGGGGGGGATTTCCTAAAAGAATGCCCCGCCACAATGGTTGGGGGTGTCAAAGAAAACTTTCAATTCTAGAAGCTCTAAAACAGCTATTTCAGCGTATTGAAAACCTATCTTTACATCATTTTAAACCAAGATAATCAACAAAATGCGGGAGACTTGGTAGGTCTGTAAATAGAAGGGAAACAATTTTTACAGGTATATTTTTCCAATGCGGGAGATCCGTACAAATTCATTACATGCGGAGTGGGGAGAGGGGCAACACTTGGCTTCAAAATGCGGGAGTCTCCCTCGAAATGCGGGAGACTTGGTAGGTCTGCTTACCGACTGAGCCAAACTGACAAGTCTTATATATCTACGAATGTATTACAAAAGTTGCAGTAAGCATCTTCAGTTGGAACAGAAGTAGGAGTGGAGCTTGACCCTGCAGCAGCCAGGCTTGTTTCATTGTTAGCTTTGTTGTTTTGTGCTTTCTTTTACGTTTTTTACACTTTTATTTTTGTTTTCTTTTATTAAAGAAATACTTAATGAGACGCTTGAGATAGGGTCAACATTTCCCATCTGACCTGGGCCTATTACCAGCTTTTCCGTGGCCTGTTGGCGTCGCATATAGAAATAAATTAAATAAAGTATCCTGTTTTGTCACTAGGAGTGTGTAAAACTGAAGACACAATCTTTCTTATATTTTTACTTAATTTGATGGGAATTTTATCAATTTTTTCAGATTGTAAACAAATTAATGTTTTTCAATAAAAGCCATACAATGTTATCATGTTGTTATTATTACTCTAATAGCAATGTAATCTTTATGATTTATACATATCTCTATCCATACTGCTTAAATTATATTATATATTAAAGAATTATATTTCCCGAATCAACGTGTTATTCTAGCACTATGTGAGGCAGGGAACCAAACAATTTAACGCTATTTAAGGCAAGCTTCAAATACGACCACGTCATTTATCAAGCAGTGAAGCATTATCTTCCTTTTGATTGGTCAAAACTGTATTTTTGAAAGATCCAAAACACATATTTTAAATTTATAAAAATTGAACTATATAAAAAATTGATACTTTATTTTTTAATTATGATAAATTAAATAAAATCCGTAAAAACTGAATAATTATCAATCAAGGTGCACATGTCTATGTTGTTCGATTCGTCCAATGAAAAGTGCACACATCTTCTCCTGATTGAAAACATGGCAGCCGCCAGGATGGTGAGTATGGCATTGCTTGAACGTTTTTGCTTATAATATACTTACATCGATTCGTTTTTAGGCTTTTCTTCCTATTTGATATTGTGTACTACACATGTAGACCTTTAGATGGATTTAAAAGCTTAATAGCGGTTGTTATATGCGACCAATTTCGATTTTTCGGGACTTCCTCGACGGCTGTAAACAAACCCGTGGATGAAAAAAGCCGGCGAAAGACGTGGACAGTTTTTATTATTTTTCAGTTTTTGGATTAAAATTAATTTTTATTTTATTAGAAAAATATTTAATTCATTCAGAATTATGTTTCCTTTTATTCTTTGACTTGTCTTATATCGGCACCGAAAATCTAAAAAAATAAAAACACATAAGTAAAACTTTTGTCTACATTATTTATGTAAGACAAGGAAACAATTAACTTGAAAAACAAAAGGATGACAGACACTGTCGTATTTCTGTGGTGCATATCGGAATGTGGCTTATTATACAGCATTTAGTTAAGATCAAACTGCAGTATCTGTTCTTCTTTACGTCAACGAAACATTCATTGCATTAACTTCCTGTTTTCAATTTTAAACGTTATGATTGTACTTAATTTAAAAAAAAAATTGAATTGACAAAAACGAAAGTTATGAATTTTATTTATTGCTTTTATCAAAATTTCACTATAATATAATTATATAATACGGAACACAATTCATAACAACTTTTGTTTTTGTCTTCTCGTTTTCAGTTATAATAACGTTTAATTGAAAACTAGAAATTCTATGATTCGTTGGTGTAAGAACAGATACTGCACTTTGATAACTGCCACATTTCAATATCTGGACGTGGACCACAAGACGTGCCAAATTCTGAAAATTTCACTTGACTTTTTATTGTAAAAATAAAACCCAGCATTTGATTTGTTGTCATTATTAATGCAGTACAATCCGGACAGGCACTGTTAGAAATGGCTACCCAGGGCCCCAAGATTTTAGGGGTCTCCCCCCAAATATGTCTTAGAAATATTTTGGCACTAATTGCATTTCTGCGGACCACCCCCGAATAATGGTATCGTACGCCGTAATTACATTGTGTTTTATATTTAAATTATTGATTTTCTTTTTATTAATAGATTGTTCGATTTGTTTGTTCAATCTGCTTACTTTCAATTACATTTTTTTAATTTTTTTATGTTTGTAGAAATAAAGAAACGTTGCTGGGGGGGGGTGAAATGCGAAACGTTTGGTTTAAAATAAATCCTCATTTATGTTGCTAAAAAATGTATATACAATTAATACTGATATTTTGACATTATTAAGTTAAAATATTTAAAATTAAAGTTAATGTCATCACATTTTCGGTAATGTAAGAACAGATACTACACTTTGCTCTTAGCTAAAAGCTAGAGAAGCCACATTTCGAAGTTAACCACAAAAATGCGATCATACTCCTATGAGGCAGGGGAGCAAGTGCCCCGCCCTCCCAATTTGTAAAAGGTGGGCAAAAATGATTTGCCCACCTTAGAACCCCATATGCCCATGAAATGCGATAGTATTGATTTTTCTTTGGCTCTTTTAAGTTTAAAAATAAAACCTAAAACCCAATTTGGGCCATTTTAAAAATTTTCACTTATCATTTAATTTCAGAATTGATAAACTTTTTCTTTAAAAAAAAAAAAGAAAGATCACACGATGAAATCCTCTTTTAAACGGAACCACTTTCCGAAACACATGATCACGTGATTTATTGATCCACTTTGAGTACCGAGATAATCAGAATAATCTGAATTATTGTCTTTTTAAAAAAAACAAAACAATTCTTCAAAAATTAAAACTACACCGCACGTATGTTCTCTTCACTTCCAGAAAATTTCACAAATATTTTTTCTTTTAATAATGCCACATAAGTAGAGAAATGAATAAAAAAGGATCATTGTAATTGAAAATGAAGGCGTTTTTTTCCCCCCCCCCATAAATAATAAATAATAGGTTTCTATTTTTTTTTTTTTTAAATAAAGAAACAAAAACATCCAACTTTTTTCTAGTGATGTACCACAATATCAATCCAGTCTGATATCCGTCACCGGATTCATGAGAAATTATCACTGCCACCATGTGAATTTGGCATTGGATATCCGACCAGATTGATATTCCGGTACATCACTACTCTTTTCCCAACGAATGACCATGTTATTGTTAGTAATGTTCAATGATCATTCATTCTTTCAAATTTATTTTTATCTTAAAAATAACACAATTATGTTTTTCTTTTTCCTTCATTTAGTCAATCTGTATATCTAAAGTAGTAATGCATGTATGGGTGTGTATGTATATGTTTGTACTCTTATAACTTGAAGTATGCATCCTGGAGAAAAAATAAAATACATATTTGGATTCAGCACATCTCAATCTACCCACAGCACAAATTTTTCGGTTTAATTTAGAGAAACAATTTTTATATAATTTTCAAGTCTTTTTTTTGTCTGTCAGTGGTTAAAACAGACAACTATAAAAAAAGTCGCCAATCTAGTCTTACTTTAGATCGTCCAGTGCAGAGTATTCTAAAGCACACGTGAGAGGGGGGGTACTGACTGAATTTACTCCTCCGACAGCTTGAGTCGTTTACGCAATTCAGATGGCCAAAAGAAGCTGGTAAATGACTCTAACTTTATGCTGAAACGTTACTCAAATCACAGTGACACAGACCGTACGTCTGATTCAACAGACAATTACCAACAAACAGAAAAACATGCAAGAACTTCCTCCAAGGGAGTTTACCTTAAACCTTCACTAAATCAGCCTCCTCCATTCACATGCAAATCTTTTGTTCTATCTCGGACAGCACTCGAACGAGAACTCTACCCACAATGTCCAAAAAGCATCCAGCTAACAGCTTCTGTTTCAAATAGCAGCCAGTGATTGTCCCCTGGGGGGTTTGGGAAGTGGCCATGTCTGAAAAGTATCCAGCCAATTGCTGCATAAGGTTTGGTTTGGTTCAAGCATCATCGGTTTGTGTGTCCCTGGGGGGGGGGGGTAGCTGAAAACGTCTGATAGGCCAGGTTTCCAGCTAGTGTTGAATAAAGTTAATCGCATGTGAGTGAAGCTAGATATTGCGCAATATGTACCAAAAATAAAAACCTGTGAAACCAACCAAGCCTTTATTAATTTTGAATAGTATTTTCTTTCATCTTAAACTTTACTGCTCAGACCGTCAGTCTATGACAATGAGTAAACAGCCCGGATCGGAAATAAAGAATAGTCTCTTGGCGAGACTTGAACTCGCATCCCTTTTTACCGCGGGAAACAGCCAATGTACGGCATTGAGCTACAAGAGCTCTTATGGCTAGCAGAAGACTTTTTCTCATTCAGCAGTGTCTGGCTCTTTGACGCATTTCTTCTTGGCCGTGTTCGTTCTCAGAATATTAATCTAATGAGATCTTAAAAGTCTCCCCCACCCAAAAGTTTCAGTATTTTGTTGCTCAGGTAGCAATTGCAGAGATCAGTCTGGTCTGAATGGTTTGGTTAGCTCTCTTCTCTTAGTGCAATGGAGAAGTGTACCATATGAATGTAAGCTTCTTTGATGTCCTCCAGGTACAAGTTAGTGAACCAATCCTCTGAAGAGTAACAACTCATGAAGTCAGGCTAGTTAATTTACATGAATTGATTGGTTTGGAGAAAAAGCAATTCCCTGTTGCCAGGTCTATGAGAGCCAAATTTCTTTTCAGACCAAATTGAAAAAGGTTGAAAAGATGGGTTAGGTACTTTAATGAGAGAGAGAATGTGTGGGGCGGGAGAAGCTGCATGCCATTTACAAAGCAAAAAGGAAGGAGGGTGTGGGAGGAGGAAAATCGCCAGGCCTATGAGAGCCAAATTCACTTCTTTCAGACCAAATCGAAAAAAGTTGAAAGCTGCTTGCAAGACGGGTTAGGTACTTTAATGAGAGAGTGAGAAAAGAAAGAAGCTGCTTGCGAAGCAAAGAGGTGGGAGGAGGAAAGTCGCCAGGTCTATGAGAGCCGAATTCACTTTTTTCAGACCAAATTGAAAAAGGCTGAAAGCATCCATATTTTCCACTTTTGATAACAATTATCAGTATTTTGTCAATGTCAGAAACAAATGTCAAAAATTGTGTAAGCAACGTTGCAGGTTTTGAACCGTCTGTTCTTGTTCATATTAAACTTGTTTTGTTGATAATTTTACAAGTTCAACATTCATGATATTGGTTTAAAATAATTCTAACAGAATGATTTGGAAAAAATCAGCACTTGCTTACGTGGATCTCTTGAAATTCTTAAAAAGTCTTTTTGTTTTTCTTTCTGTCTGGGCAGTGAACTGAAAAACTAAAAACTTGACTAAGAGAGAAACAGTAAAATTCTTGGTGTTTGAAAAATTCGCCAGACTTTATATATTCTGCCAAACATTTTTTTTCGTCTGCACGAATAACATTCTTAAATATCGGAATATGGTTTTTGTTTGACAATTTGACACTTGTTAATGGGTGGTGGGAGATTGAAATCTGATGTCTTCAATGAACTCTCTGTAGAATTAGTCGTCTGTGGAATTTAACCACAGAAAACGATACCATCTTGGCATGTTGTGACAGATATTCTTTATGGGATTATATAAATCTTAAATAGTTTTACTGAGTACAGCATTCTGAAATCATTTAGTGCTTCAAGCTCATTGGTAAATGATAGGACTGTAGCAGGAGAGATCAGAGATTCTTTCTTGACATTTGGCTTGACTCTTAGATTCATGAACAGCTTGATACTGCTGTGGAACTCTTCAATGAATAGGAGGAAAAAATGGAACTCTTGTAAATTGAATTAAGGAAAAAATTTTACAATTACCAAGAAGTGCAGGGAAGTAACTTTAATCGGAAGTTATTCCCCTTGATTAATATTTAACTTCCCTAATATGAATTTAAGAGTTAATGATGCTATGAACTCGCTTGCGAAAGAGAATCTGGTTTGGGAGGTTGGTACATGAAACCTTTGCCTTCAACTCCTTTGAATTTCTACTAACACCTTCACAGTGGCAAATGTTTATTAGAAACCATCAACCCAAAATGTCAACTTAGGTTTCTTCAGTTGGTCTGGCTATGCATGCATCATGCATACAGGATGTGCCAATGGAGCTAGAGGCCTGAAAATTTCAACATTTACTCCTTACGTTTAGAAAAATTTTGTTTTTTGAAAATTCCCCCTTCCCTAAATAGGTTTCAAGAAGAAAAGAGTTCACTTCATAAATTTACATTGTGAATTGAAATCAGAGATTCTTTCTTGACATTTGATTTGACTCTTAGATTTATGGAACGACTTGATACTGCTGTGGAACTCTTCAATGCCCTAATATGAATTTAAGAGTTAATGAACTTACTTGCGAAAGATCATACAAGAACCAGTGTATCCAACCCGATTTGGACATAAGCAAAGTGATATTAAGTCACGTAAAAACCATTGTATCATTGTACTATGTATAATGTTTGGAGCCTAATTTAGAAAACAAAGTAGTACCGTATTTGAAATATTCCAGATATGAAAAAATATATGCAGAAGTTGTGAAATATCTTCCAAAATATTCACTTGTACACTCGGTTCAACCATTCTTTTGCACTCGGGACCCTACTCGGCCTAATGGTTAATCTGCCTCTGGTTGTACAGTGACACAAAATGTTTTCCTTGAGTTTTGGTGAAATCCTTACATAAATGGCTGACTTCATAGAAGGCTTCTTGGACATGGCAGATTTCTTTTTAAAAAAACATCTACCAAAACTGTCAACATAGGTTTCTTCAGTTTTTAATTGAGTCTGCCTGCCTGGCTATGTATGTGTAATGGGCACAGGTCATAACATTTACTCCTTATTATGTCTAGAAAAAAATGGTTTCTTTTGTTTTTTTAAACCCTCCAACAAGTCTTGGGGCAATTTACAATGTACGTTTATGCTAAATTGGTCCCTTAGCTTGGAGGGCTGAGAATTCAAACATTTACTCCTCATTATGTTTAGAAAAAAACATTTAAAAAAAATTTCTTCCATGATAGGTTTTTATTGGGGGTTCAATTCACAATGTAGGTTTATGCTAAACTGGTCCCTTAGTTTGTGTCCGGCAGTGTTCATGCTTGTTTTTGTTTTTTTTGAAAATTTGGACTTTTTAGTTATCACTGCCCAATAAAAGGCGAAAGAAGTAACTTATTCATTGATCACCCCATTTTTCAATTTTTTAATTGATCATCCCCAAAATCTATAATACCCACATTGTAGATTTGACTTGTGTGTCTATCTTTGTGGTAAAATATTGGTGTGTTGTATGCAAGGCATCAAGTCCAATAGTTGTAAAAGTTTGTCGCAACACTTACCTGTGAGATAGAAGAAATTGCATTCCATTGTGTGCTGTGGCAGATTATCAACGACCCAGGGCCCCTAGGCAAGTGATGGCAATCCTATGACATGCCACAGGTTTTTAGGTGACACGAGGTGGACTTTGAAAAAAACAAACTTTTCTAATTTCATTTTATTATCCTAGTTTTATAAGTATATTTTGAAATTTCAAGTTCTATATAAACTCCTAGTTTTATAAACATATTAGAAAAATAGGCCGCTTATCTGTAAGCATTTACCTAAAACATTACATGTATACATGTAAGTGACACTCTGGTAAAAGGATTATAGAAAAAATTAAAATTTTGACACAATGTGCTAAAAAGGTTTTGCCATCACTGCTCTAGGCCAAGCTTTAGTAGGGCTCCCTCTGACCTTGCCCCCCTGCCCCACCCTTTGTTGAATAAAGTAACGTTATGTCATGTTAAATAACTTATATTGTTGTACTATGTATAATTGACTACATGCATAATAGCATAAGGTTAGATGAATCAATTCCAGCCTTTTTATTCATTTATTTTTCATCTTAGAAAACAAAATAGTACATTTGTAATATTCCAGATATGAAAAAGATTTATGCAAAAGTACCGAAATATTATCCAAAATACTCACATGTACACTCAAACTATTTTTTTTGCCCCTCCCCCCCCTTCTGGGTCCCTAGGCTTATTCAGCCTAATGGTTAATCAGCCACTGGTTGTATAGTTTGTTCAAAGAACACAAGTCAGTTGCAATTGCTGCCTCTAATTTTCAGTAGTCAGTATGTGCAAATTTTTTCCCTGTGACAAATGTATGTGCGCAATGAATGCTTTGATTAGACAATGTGAAAAAGAAAGATTGAAAAAAGCATATTACGTCTCAAACTTGTTTATTATCTTGAAGATAAATCTTTATGCATTTCGTCGTTGTGAACGACATCATCAGAAAAGATTTGAACATAGCAGTCGTGATACATCCATGCTGTGTAGTAGAAATGAAATGAGATACGTTTTGTATGTTTGGGTGACCTAGTTTGTTCCATGGGAAGTTACTTATGGGGCTGGTTGTGGTTTTGAAAATGTCAGTGTATGAGCTAACAGTCCAGAGGAGATAGCCACTCTATCTAAACACCCTGCTCCCACCCACTTTATAGCTCATATACTAACACATGGAAAATAAGAGGATAAGTAAAATGTCCTGGAAAATTATTTTAACATTCTCCTATTTTCCCTTAGCTAAGAATGAACCACTAGGCTATCTATCAGAGCTCCCCTCAATGGATAACAAGGGCTAAGAAATGTCCAGGATCTTGAATAGGCTGCTCTTGGTTATGTTGTGGAAATACTGTGAACACACCCCCAAGTCACGTCATATGCACATTGGATGACATTACAACTTAAGTGGCCAAAACCCTGAATAATATAAGTTAAATTATCCATCAAATGTAAATATTAGTCCCTGCTGGCTAGTAACGGTGGTAGTTTTTATTAGGTTTATAGATTAATGTTGCTTTCTTCCCAACTTGTTTTAAACGGATGAATAATGTTAAATTGGTTACCATTAGCATGTTGGTTTTAGTTGCTAAGGTTGACGTGCTTGTAGTTTGTTTTTCCTGCAAAGGTTTAAGGTTTGTGATTCAATTCTGGCTCAGAGGAGCAATGGTTTCAAATGTATGTTGGGCATTGTTGAGAGAGTTATAAGTATAATATATTATATTACACTTATAATTATAAGCATAATATATTATATTACACTTATAATTATAAGTATAATATAT
>VCCN01005116.1:3018971-3037690 GCA_006491835.1 Architeuthis dux | reverse complement strand
CACACACACAATCAAGCACTTGGGTGTGTACCTATACTCATTACCATATATCTTTGATTTTTCAGACTCTTAAAGAGGTTGCCAATATAAATATAAAAATATTTATGAACTGCAAAGATAAACTGTCCGAGTTGCCACTGACCAAGTAAGTAATATATTCCTCTTTTAGTTTGTTAATTAAACAATAATACTCAGAAGAAAATTACCTCTTTTTGGATTTCCCCATTTTATGTCAACATGATCCATGGGAGACAACCTCTGTTATTTTTGTGTAGGGATTAAATGATAGTTAACCTCACTTTTCAGTGATATTCAGGCAACAAATATGTGCCTATATCAACTGAAAAGACACCACACCCAGATATCCTGTTATATCTTTCTATTACTGAAAAGACTCCAAACCCAAATATCCTGTTATATCATTGTTTCATCATTGTTTCTTGTTCTATTTCAGCTTTTATCGGTATGTGTTAGAACCTGATGTCAAGTTCAATGCTGATGGCAGTGCAAACCCCGGACCGTTGGCTCGATTTGAAAACTTGCCTCAGAAGTCCTTACTCACACTGAATATGCATCCACCAGAAAGTTGGTTGGTGGAATCCGTCAAATCGCTCTATGACTTGGACAATATCATGCTTGAAGAGGTCAGTTGGCTTGAAAATTTCTTTTTTGGTTCTTTATAACTTGGAAAGAAAAAGTTTAAAAATAACAGAAAAATAACATTTTGTTTTTTCAACTCTTAACTTCTTGAAACCCCTACTAACCACAGTGGAACTCTTCAATGAATTGAACTTTTAAAAAAAATGGAACAAGAACATCTGAAAGTGCAAGGGAAGTAATTTTGTTCGGAAGTTATTCCCTTGATTTTGGATTTAGATTTATTTATATGAAGTTAAGTGTTAATGGACGATTCTTTTTTTTCTCAAATGATTTTCTATTCAAGAAATGTTTTCTTTTTAAAAACGTAATAAATTTACAAAAGTTTTGATTTGCTGGCTAATAAGATGCTTATTTTACAAAAACCTGCTTATGCCACTCCTTCCAACCTCCTCATAACCTCCTCATTTTGAGGCCTTAGTGATTGGCCTCCTATACATAATACTCCTAAGCTTTGTAAATCTCAACTCTGTTTATCCTCTTCTATTGACTGTGTTATTTTAAATTTCTGACAGGCCAAAAATGGAGTTTCTGCTGATTTTGAATTGGAGTACCTCTTGCTGGAAGGTAATTATTTAATGATTTGTATCTACTACATAAAAATGACTGTTGTGTGGATATAAGGGAATCCAACAAAATGGTAAATTTGATTAGATAATGTGAAATCTTAATGCATTTTGTCATGAAATGACATCAACAGAAGAGAATTGAACATAGCAGTAAGCAGGGACGTGCAACCATCCACGTCCCTGCTATGTTCAATTCTCTTCTGAGGATGTCATTTCACGACAAAATGCATAAAGATTTATCTTCATGATAATAAATGTTTGAGACGTAACACACTTTTCTCAATCTTTCTTTTCCACATTGTCTAATCAAATTTACCATTAAAAATGAATGTGTGTAGCTTTGATTATTCTTTAAAAAATTACTAAACCATTCAACAAAACTGTCATGTAATAATGTAAATTTGGATATTAAAAAATCCAGCATCTCTGTTCTTCATATTAGGTTCTTACACATGAACTGTCATTTTTTTTTTTTTTACATCATAAAGTAAGGCTAAAAGTGAAAGACTTACTTCTATTTTTTTAACGATTCTATGTAAATACAGATATAATTTGTTATTATATAAGTTTTGAGACCGTAACCAATAGAACCCGATCGGCCAGTATTTCAGACGCTACCGAGAAGTATACATATCAGCACATTCAATATTTTGGCTGGGAAATGAGTGGCTGCTATTTTATATATACTCAAGCAGCCGATATTTTGGCCAGAGAATCCCCAATCCAAATCACTGTATATTCTGCGAAAATTGTTCAAGTCTCTGCTTTTTACCGCATAAATTTTGATGAAAATTTAACAAAATGGCAGGGAATTTACTGAACCTGAATGAATTTTTGGATATGGTTATGAGTTCAGACGAAGATTGGAAAGCTGAGGTCAGTGAACGGTTGTCAAACCTATGGAAGAACAGGGTTATGTCAGACTGAGACAAGACCTTCATCATCTTGTCAAAAGGGCTGAAGATGCTGCAGTGAATAACATATACAGTTTGCTGGGATAAATACTTAAGGGCTAAGCAAGAAAACCCTCAGGCAAAAGACTGACTTTCCCAAAAGGTGCTGGACAATACACGGGTGTGTTGTCTGTAAGGAATATTTGTGCATTGGCAGCTGGATGATAACTAC
This sequence comes from Architeuthis dux, assembly GCA_006491835.1. Taxonomy (NCBI): domain Eukaryota; kingdom Metazoa; phylum Mollusca; class Cephalopoda; order Oegopsida; family Architeuthidae; genus Architeuthis; species Architeuthis dux. The sequence continues at coordinate 3,035,339 of VCCN01005116.1, read as the reverse complement.
TGGGCAAAGTGGCACCTGAATAAGCAGTATTTGGTATAAACACAAGAAAAATCAAGAAAAAAGTAAATTAGGACAGACTTTTATGTCCAAATAACATTTATTTAGATTATAACTAGTAACAAATATTTTTACAGGCTGTTAAATAACAGCTAACAACATTTTCAGCAATATTTCCGGCAGGAGCCCAGGGTGTGGGGCTCTGTGTTCAAAGGGTTAACAGCAATGGTGTCTACCCAAGAAGTTGGACTGATTTTCAAGTACAATTTCAAATTATGATATAATGCTGCTCAAGCTGCTGATAATGTCAACAAAGCATTTGGAGTAAACACTACTTCAATGCAAACTGTTCTGCATTGGTTCAATAGTTTTAGGTCTAGACTAAACCTAAAGAATTTTATAGGGATGGCATATTATCATTACAGGATCGTTGGAAAAAGATTATTGCTTCAAATGGGTTATATTTTGATTAAATATTTACTGTTTTTTGTTGTTTATATCACTCTTGATCTTACTATTGAAAAAACCTTTCATATGTAACAACCTAATAATTTGGAGTTAACCCTTTCTTTGTCTGAGCCAATTTCAACATCTTGAGTTTCTGTGTTTTAGAGGCACATAAAGCAAGAGAGCAACATCTGGGTTACGTGTCATAAGTGGGATAGAGTAAAGTGACATTGAGTGCTTCTCTTGTAAGCTGTTCTCAAAACAAAAATTGTCGTTCACCTCCTAGAACAGTGGTTCTCAAAGTGGGGTCTGTGGACCACTAAGGGGTCCAGGAAAGGAAAATCATTTTCAAAAAGATGAAGTGAAAAATAATCAATTATCAAAAAATAATTTAAAAAATAAAGCATATCCACAATTATCAGAAAAGGCTATTGAAGTACTTCTCCCCATTTTAAATTACCTATTTTCTGTATTTTCTGTATACACAATGATAAAAACTAATAGACTGAATGCTGAGGCAGATATGAGAATCCAGATCTCTTTTATTGAACTAACATATTTACCGCCACATAAGACATGTTTTTTTAGGAAAAAAAAAACGTCTAAAAAACCGCCTGCACCTTATGACGCGAAGGTAGGTTTGCGCAGTGGTTTGCCAAGACGGCAGAAGTCTGAGAGTTAAACTTGTGTGTATGATGCACTAAACATCCCTTTTTGAGAACCATCTCCTGTCGACCTCAGTGAAATACATATATGATTAAAAAGTGATTTTGGTTTATATTCATACCCTGAAGTATTATTACAACCATAAATCTTGAAAATCGCCCACAAACATTGCAAATTAGTTTTAAGCTACAAGTAATGCTTAAGCGCATAGAAATAGAGCAGCAGAGCGAAACTTTGGCTCACTGCCAACAGAAAAAGTGGTGCGGGACTGGCGAAAGCAAGAGGAGAAACTAAAGAAAATGAGCATGAGGAAACACGGATTTCCTGAATATCTTTAAAATCAAAATGAATAAAATACGTACCGTAAGTTTATAGGTCGTAGCCCCTCCGCAGTTGTGATGGCGTACGCCATACAGTGTAAACAAAATGTTTTGTTCCATAAAACGTTCTAATTTTGAACACCTACCTTTATCTGAATTGAACTTTTGTGGGAAATGTGTGTATCATTAAGAAGAACATATTTGAAGAAGGTAAGGAATAATGCCAACATGAGTTTAATAATTCACTGACATGTGACCAAAACAATATATTGTGGCAGTCAAAGTTTTGGGACACAAGTTTCGACAGTAATTCCCTTTTAGAATGTATATACTTTTCAAAATTAATGTAGTTTCTGAAAACTCCAGTCCAAGTTGGAGTTGACTTTGTTTTCACCTAGTAACAACAAGAACAACCCTCACCAAATTTAGGGGAATAAACTCTTCACTGTTTGTCTATCACGTCACGTTAAACCAAACCTACATATAAAACCACGACGATGCGATTGGAAGACGATTCTCTTACCAACTGAGCTAAACTGACAAGTCTTACCTACAAATTTATTTATAATGATACAATATAAAAGTTGCAGTAATCATCTTCAGTCAGAATAGAACTTGACCCTGCAGTAGCCAGGCTTGTTTTTACTATAATCACCTAATCAACATAAAAACTCTTTAGGGATCCACACATTTTTTGAGAACATTAAGGAGTCTGCAGTAAAAAAGTTTGAAATTATCTTCTCGAACAGTGTTTCTCAAATGGATGGTCTTGTCATGTTCTTTTGTTTTATTTTTAGGTCATTGTCATGATTCCAGTTCTGGTCAGCCTCCCCGTGGCTTACAATTCACTCTGGGTACAAACAGTACGCCTGTCCTAGTGGACACAATTGTCATGGCTAATCTCGTGAGTATTTGCATCTTGCTTTCCACATATTTAGTTTGAATTTCCCACCGGGGTTGCCACATTGGGTTACACTGGGAGGTAATCCAAGACACCAAAAACCGCATTGGTTTAGTGTCGAATTTGGAAATTGAGTGAGCAGAGGTTCAATAACATCCTCTTGAGGTAGAGGTTCAAGACAAGCCTTCTGAGGTGGGCTGCCTCAAAAGGCTTGTATTAAACATCTGCCTCCAGATTCACTCGACTTCCAAATTCGACACTGTTCCAATACCTGTGTTGGGTAAGTCTCCGATAATGAAGCTCGGATTACTTCCCCTTGTAGCCCAATCTGGTAACCCTGATTCAAAACTTTTTCATACAGGGCTTCAGACTAACTTTTTTCACCACCATCCCGAAAAACAATTTTAACCATCCCGAAGGAAATGTAAACTGTCTCAAAAAAGTTACATACATATACACTTATATGTATGTAACCTTTTCACGACAGTATACCTTTTCACTTTTTATATCCCTCTCCCTCGGTTCAGTTTCTAATTTTCTAAGGCAAGTTTTGGTTTCTTTTTTTAAATTTTTTTAAAGAAGATATCTTCCTCGGGACGCCTTTTAAATCACTTCCGTTCTGGAGGCAGCCTGGGGAAGATATCTGTTCATCCCAAACACATTTTTACTGTCCCCGGGATGACGTTAATTTCGATCGCTGTTTCCTACCTTTGTCTATAATGTGAACAGCTGGAAAACTTCTAAAAAGATATGAAATAAAGACTTGATAAAAGATTAAAACCCTGTCGAGTAAAATTATATTTAATTCTTCATTAGATGAAGAAATGTCAATCATTATCAATTTTTGACTAGTATTTCTTTCATCTTAATTCTAGTTGCTTTTCATCAGTCCACACTGTCATATTAGATGTTATTGTTTTTACATACACTTTTAGTAGTAGTACTAATACTATCTTGTAATATTATCTTGAATTTTTATTAGATTTTACTAGATTATTAGTATTTTGTCCAAGTTGGAGTTGACCCTGTTATCACTTAGTAACAACAAGAAGAGGAACAATCCTCACTAAATTTATGGGAGTAAACTCTTCACTGTTTGTCTATCCCGTCAAGTTAAACCAAACCGATATATAAAATTAACATTTCTCTACTATGATTTGAAATCACAACCATGTGATTGCTAGACAGCTCTCTTACCAACTGAGCCAAACTCACAAGTCTTATATATATACAAATTTATTATATATACAATACAAATGTTGCAGTAATCATCTTCAGTCGGAATAGAAATAGGAGTGGAGTTTTGTCCTGCAGCAGGCAGGCTTGTCGTTGTAGTTGTGATGAAAAGAAATACTAGTTAAAAATCAATTAAAAAGTAAAGTTTTCATCTTCTTTCCTGTTCTTTTTTGTAGGGTTATTTCCAGCTGAAGGCTTACCCTGGGGTGTGGCTGTTGCGCTTGAGAGAGGGACGCTCACGAGAGATTTATGAAATTTTGAGGTACGGTCTTGCTCTGTTTATTTGATATTTCTGTTTGATACCCAAGAACAGGCTTCTTCGAGACTAAATAGCCTCTCTGCATTTTTTTTAGAAACTCAGTTTTTAAGTGATTCTGCCTCCATAACTGGCTGTTTGGCTATCTATCTATCTGTGTCATGTGTATAGGCCAGACCAAAGCTAGAGGGTTGAAAATTTAAACATTTACTCCTTATTGTGTCTAAAAACACAGTTTACTTTTGATTTTCTTTTTTTTTTTTTTTTTTGTTGAAAATTCTACCTTTTCAACATTAATTTTAGTTTTGGGAAAAGCCAGCAGCCATGAGTCTAAGTGGGAGCTAACTGACCTGTGTGAAGCAGTGTTTTGCAAAAAGGCCCTGCACAAGAGACATGAGGAATATACACAGATCTACTAAATTGGTCATTATGGTCTGACAGTACACAAGCTCACTAAATGCAGTGTGTTAACCAGCATTCTCAGTAGCTGTTTAATTCCAAATAGACCTAATTCCAATTTCCCAATTAAGCTGAGCTCTGTTATGGTCATTTTAGCGTGTTTTTGATCATTTTTGGATTTTTATTAAATACAAAAATGAGGACCTTGGAAAACTTCCCTATCCTACAAACAGTGGGGAAATCAAATTCCTGGCTAACCCCCTAAAATGGCATCTTATTGTTGACTAAGTAACTCCATGGGAGAGTGTCTGTTCACGTATGCACCGTAAAGTCTCCTCTGATTGATTGCGGTTGCCAAATTACATCAAGGCCACGCAACAGGTTCTCGAGATATTTAAAATTGCTAGATACTTTCTGGCACATGTTTTTTCTTTTCTATTCTTAAATTTTGTATCTGTATTTACAGGGTTAGTATGAACAAAGGTTGTTTATAGGTGAGACTTTTGCCTAAAATTGAAATCATTTTGTTTGTGTATTTTATATTCAACAGCCATGAAATGACGGACACGCCAGCAGATTCCAAAAATGTGATTGTGGCTATCAGCAGCTTCAAGAGCAAAACTATTCGCATTAAAGTAAGTGACTGTCTTTGCTTACGTCCGCACCAGACAGGACAGCATCAGTTTTTATCTTTCTGTCACTGTTCAAGGATTCTTTTGGACTAATATCCTCATCTTTGTTGGGTTTTTTATCACAACATTTTAGCTGATGTAACCTCAGGCTTTCTTCTTCCAGTTTATATCATCTCTGTTCAAAACCTGACTGGATACAGCATACACTGGAGGTTGGAGGATACACCAGCCAAAATGTTGTACAGGTTGAACCTCTTAATTATTAAATTCATACAAAGAGCTGGATACAGCCTACACCGGAGGTTGGAGGATACATCGGCCAAAATGTTGTACAGGTTGAACATCTTAACTGTTAAATTCATACAAAGAGAATAGAATGTCAATTTCAAGAGAAACAATTTTTGATTGAAATTATCTCCCTTTGATCATTTGGGGAATTTAAAAAAGATTTTTCTATTTAATTCGGAGAAATCAGCCTTTTGGCTAAGATCAAAGTGTAGTATCTGTGCTTTGAAACCGCCATGGCCTCGAAGTTCAGAGAACCACAGCCCTTTGTGCATCCTTGTGGCATGCTCAGGTATCGTCCTGGGAGAAGTTGCACAGGATATCTTGGCCAGCTGGTTGGGAGGCGATCACCATTAGCATGCTCAGGATTTGTCCTGAGAAGCTTTTGGGATCTCTAACCCCAACTACAGAAAATGCAGGTGTACAGAAATTGACCTTTAAGAGGAATACTCTATGTAACCATATGCTTATTCCATATATGTAATACAGTGTTATCAAAGGTAGAATCAGGCTAAAAACACAAACTTTGTTGCGGCTTCCATGTCAGCACTATGCTTTTCACTGTAAATACTACGTACTGAAGTTCTATGCCTGCACTTAAATTTGTGTAACCATCCTTGCGAATATTCATAGTCATGGTCTAGCTTTACTTTTTTATGAAAAACTTTGGCATACTTGTATTATATTAAAACATGCCAATATAGTTTTATTAGCCATGAGAGATTGGCAGTGCAAAATTTATCTTGAAACAATTCAAGTTGACATTTGTACAAGCATTCAGTGCGCACATACTTTTGTCAGAGTAAAAAAGAAAGATTTTTGTGCACACACTACTAAAATTTAGAGGGAATATCAGTTTACAGTGGTATTTGGTGGACGACTGCTTGTGCATGTGATGTCTTTTGATGACTCTTATTCTGCATGAGATTTAATCCAAGTTACCTCCCTTACATAGCAGGATTCAACAATTTCTTTTAAATATTTGAAACATTATAATAACATTGTCTTTTTTGTGTGTAAAATTCTATAAGTCAGTTTAAATCCAGAATTCTTTCTCCTTCCCCACTTATATTACAAAGACTTTTTTTACTGATTTAATTTTTTAAAACATTTTTAAAGTAGAAGTCAACAAGCTTTTTTCCTCTGCAGGCTGGATAGTGTATGAATGGGTGAAGGTGGGCCAGATAAATCCCATAACAAAGCTTGAAAAATGTGAATTATCCATTTAAATGCTAGTTATATTCAGCCTCAAATCAATGAATAACACCTGCTAGAAAATCATTTGTGCTTAACTAAGAATGCCAATTAGTAATCAAAGATTTAGTCGTATCAAGGCACTTTTTGAATCTATTAAAAAGACAAAGAATCTTTAAAACATAAAAAGTAGATCATGTTCCCATCAAGCACCCTAAATTTTTTCAAATCAAAAAGGATGCTTTTTTCCTTGACACTGGTGACGTCACTAAGTTAAACAAAGTCTGTGTGTTGATATTGGTTGGACGAAAATACTCGGCTGAACTGGTGTCGCTAATCCTTCTCTGAAATGTTCGAAGTTACTTACATTCGATAAAAAATAAGTTGTTTATAGTTTTTTTTGGGTTTTTTTAAGTAACAAACTTTCAAAGTTACTAAGATACTTTCTTCCGAAAAAATTAAAAATTATTAAAAAAACTAAAAAAAAAATTTAGTGTGCTTGATGGGAACATGATCCTAAAAAGTAAGCATAGTCTGCCAATATTTAACCATGGGCCAGATCTGTCCCACCTCTGCTTTAGAGAGTTCAGTTTTCTGCCAAACATAATCACTGGATTAAGGGTACTGGGTACTGCCTTGTGGTTGAGATAGTTGAATATTTCCATATTTTCAAATGCTGAGTTTTAAGGCAGACAGACCCTACCCACTTAGAACTCTGACGCAACACAACATCTCATTTCTTTCCTTCCTAAGTAAATATGCATAATCATCAGGTTAATCTTTGAATTTGTTATTTGTGTAATTTGCTTGATGAAACTTTTTTTAATAAAATTCCCGTACTCTTGTACTTGAGGTGGCCTTTTGGCTAAGATCAAAGTGTAGTATCTGTTCTTCGAAACCGCCATGGCCTCGGAAGTTCAGAGAACCACAGCCCTTTGGGGGTCCTTGTGGCATACTCAGGTATCATCCTGGGAGAAGAACAGGATATCTTGGCTGTGGCTAGGATCAAAGTGGAATATCTGTTCTTCGAAACCGCCATAGCCTCGAAGTTCAGAGAACCACAGCCATTCGGGGGTCCTTGTGGCATGCTCGGGTACCGTCCTGGGAGAAATTGCACAGGATATAAGTGATCACCATTAGCATGCTCAGGATTCGTCCTGAGTAGCTTTTGTAATTTATTTTAATACAAAACAATTTAATAACAATAATTTGATAAACAATTTTACACAAACTTATTAGAAACTGTCAACCAAAACTGTCAAAATAGGTTTCTTCAGTTTTCAAGTTGGTCCATCCGGCTGGCTGGGATATATATCACGCGTGCTGTCGTCACCAATGGAGCTAGAGGGCTGAAAATTTAAATATTTACTCCTTATGTCTAGAAAAAAACATTTTATTTTGTTTTTGTCTTTTTTTAATTTACAATGAAAATTTATGCTAAATTGATCCCTAGTTTGTGCCCTAGTTTTTTGAAAATTTGAAAAAGGGTGATAAAAGTAAGTTATTCATTTGTCACTCCTTTTTTTAATTGATCACCCCCAACATGGCATGGCCATACCCAACTCACACAACTATCTCCTAAAAAATGAAGAACCACTAATATGTACAGCATGTGAAGAATGATTCACAGTAAAACATATTGATAAATTGTATAGACTTAAATCCAATCCGAACAAAACTCTATCAAGCAAACAACCTGTAAGATCTATTCAACAAAATCAAACCACACAAAATAATCCAATTCCTGAAAGAAGTAAGACTCTACTCGAAAATATAATCACCTCATCAAAATACTCCAAATTATTTACACTTTTTCTCCTCAAATACACATAAACACAAAGATAAAACCAAATACAACCCCCATCAAAACTAAACAGTTGAACTAATTAACAATATCCCAACAAAAAACATTTCCGGCATTATATGACCTACAAAAAGGTTGACGTGCTGCTAAACCAAACCTAACCAACATGGTATGCTGCCAAAAGATGTTGGTAGCATGACAATTTCTATTGAATGACTAAGCAGACCTGTTTAATCATTCATTTTAATAGTTTATTTTAATACAATAATGCAGGTCTTTTTACGTATTACACCCTGGACCCCACTATTATAAGAGTACCAAAATTTCAAATATTGTAATCGTCTGTAATCTTTGTACTTATGTTTTATTTATCAATTGCATCATTTGTATCCTTAATATCACATTGTTTTGGATTGGTGTAGTGAATGAAATAAGAGGCTATAGTGGTTCCATCCACCAGTAGATGTAAATGCTGCTTCAGTGCACATTGTAGTGCATATCTGTTAGAAGGTTAATAGAACTTAAAAAACTGAGGTACATTTTTCTTTTTTTTCTCCCTTTAGGTTGGTAAGAAGAGTGACAAATTACATGAGGAATTACTAAAAGATGACGATGAAGATGATGATGAGAGTATGGGAATCTGGGACTCGATTTCCACGTAAGTAAATACGTTGACACTTTTTAAAACACAGTTTCTATCTTTATGAATCGAAAGTTGCTGCGATTGTGGTTCTGTGCCTTATAGCAAATGAAAAAAATTTAATTACATTGCAAATAAAAAATGTATGTGTTTTATTATTTATGAGTATTTTCTTAATTTAGGGCCCCTTTATAACATATGCTACAGCCCCCCCCCCCATTAATGCATCTCTGATTGCCATCAATTCTTCAAAAAGCAGTTTTTAATCTCTTTCTCTTTCCCTCTGTCACCTATTTTGACGTTTTTGTTTCACTGACACTTTCAATTGCAAATTTATTAATCGCTGCTAACCACAACCAACCAGTTTAATCACTGTTGCTGGGTTTAGGTTATTCATGTGTTCTGACATTTATATGTATCTATCTATGTATCCGGACTTCGCCCAGTCCTTACCATTCATAGTAGAAACTTGAAATTTTGCACACACACTCACACTCCCCTCAATGAGTAGTGAAATTTGTATTTTGTTTTTTTGAAAATTCCTCCCCATAATAGGTTTTTAGAGGGGGGGGGGTTCAATATGCAATATAAGTTTATGCTAAATTGGTCACTAGTTTGTGCCCGCTTGTTTTTTGAAAATTCAAACCTATTTTTAGCCCAACAAAAGGTGAGAGAAGTAACTTATTCATTGATCACCCCTTTTCCCAACTTTTTAATTGATCACCCCCAACACAGCATATATGGGTGGCAGTGATTCATAATTTCCCTCAAAATTCTAGTCTTTTATATTTCTCTAATCAGTCAATTGCAGTTTCACAATAAATACATAAACTTTGATTTCAACGGATGCATTTTTTTTTATTGAATTTTATAAGTGAATGGATTGTTAATTTCTGTTGATTCTATTTGAAAACTGGTTCAAATATCTAATTGTTTTCAAATGGTTCTTCGGACGATTGAACTCCTTCTTGATATTTGTGTTGAAGGAGTTCAATCGTCTGAAGAACCATTTGAATATTAATGACCCTTCTCAAAACTATAGAAAATATCTAATTGTTTACTTTACAAATATTTTCTAAATTTGTCTCTATTTTACAGTTCATTTGGAGGTCGGAAAAAAGAGAAGAAAGAAGACAAGGATTCTACCCTGAATATTTTCTCCTTAGCCTCAGGACATCTTTACGAAAGATTTCTCAGGTTAGTATTTGCCATTGTAACAAAATTTATTATAACCGATTTATCTATCTAATGTTACTGCTTGAGCAATTGTTGTCAGATTTGGCCAGAGGTGGAGATAATCCGATTTTATCTCCAAGACTTACCCAGGCATTGAAATAGCGTTGAATTTGGAAATCAAGCTGGTCTGGAAGCAGAGGTTCAAACCATGATTGGCCAAGTGTTGATTTGCATATCAATTGTGGTGCGGGATGCACCACAATTGATATGCAAATAAACACTGTACATTAACACTACAGATTATCATCTTTTGAAGCATTTTGAACTACATATCCATAATAAAAGGTTCAATAATAGGGAAGCCATAATTTGTGACCACTAGACCTAAAGAATTTTATAGAGATGGCGTATTATCATTAGAGGATCATTGGAAAAAGGTTATTGCTTTAAGTGAGTCATATTTTGATTAAATATTTACTCCAAATTTATTTTACTATTAATTTTTGCTACTATTTACTATCATCTCAATTTTAATTGCTTTTTATCACAAATAAACTCAGGCCGGTTTCCCTTTGGCAGTGAGTAAATAAATTAACAGTGTGGATCGGAATAAAGAATAAGTTCCAGGTGATAATTAAACCCACGACCCTCTATGCCAGAGAGTCGTTCAGGTAACGCCTGGATGCTTTTACCACTGAGCTACAGGAACTAGTGTCAAGTGCGAGTCCAAATCAAACCCTTAAACCCATTCCCTATCCAGATCTCTTCTGTGCAATGTTTGTTATTAAATGATAGTTCAGTATCGGTAATCCAAATTTATTTGTTTTATTAGATGAAGTATTGTAAATCATTATTATTAATTTCTAGCCTACTATTAGGCTTCGTCTCAATTTTTGTTGCTTTACATCGCAACTAAACTCAGGCTGGTTTCCTTTTGGCAGTGCGTAAATAAATTAACAGCACAGAGTTTAGTTGAGATGAAAGTAAATAGTAATAATAATAAATATTCACTGTTCTTTTTTGTTGTTTATGCCATCCTTCATCTTACTATTCAAAAAAACATTTTGGTATGTAACCACTGAATATGATTGCTTTTATTCTTTGAATTTTGTAACTGACAATAAAACTTTAATTAACTCTTAGTTTCATACAAGAAAATTTAGACGTTAATAACAAGGGATCAAATTACCCCCCTTTCAACTTATGTCAAAAATCAAAATCTTTACCTATAAGTGTAACAAACGTTGTTTCCACTACAGAAGAGCTCGCTAGGTGCAGTTTCCAGCGATGTATGACATTAGGAGTTACAAGCCTGGCTGCTGCGGGGTCAGACAACACTCCAACTTCTTTTCCAACTGAAGATGATTACTGCAACTTTTGTATTGTATATATAATAAATAAATTCGTAAAAATGTAAGACTTGTTAGTTTGGCTCAGTCGGTAAGAGAGCTACCTACTGATCACTTGGTTGTGATTTCTGATCACAGTGTGGAAATGTTAATTCTATCTATTTATCTTTTTGGTTTAATGTGGAGGGATAGACAAACAGTGAAGAGTTTACTCCCCTAAATTTGGTGACGATTGCTCTTGTTGTTCTTGTTACGGTGTAAAAATAAAGTCAACTCCAGCCTCCAACTTAGATTGAGTTTGACAAAAAAGATCCTAGTGAATCCATTTCCATTGAAGCTAAAACTTCTGTCCAATGAAGCAGCAGCATTTTGCCTTAACATTTATTGTTGACTGTTGTGTCTCGGTAAATCAAGAAAATATCTTTGGTCTCATTTCAGGATTATGATGTTGAGTGTACTGAAGAACACAAAATCAAAAGTAAAGTTTTGGTTTTTGAAGAATTATCTTTCACCAACATTCAAGGTAAGTTTCTTTCTTATCTATACTGAGCAATATACTTTACCCCTAACTACAAAAATATCAACTTCTAAAAAATCTTTATTTTATTTCATTTTTCAAGTCAAAATATTTTTATTAAATTGTGATTCATCTACAGAATATGCAAGGCTGGCAGGCCAGATCTAATTGTGGGAGATTATATGTGTGTGTGTGTGTATATGTCTGGATATTTGTGTGTAAGTGTTCATGATATCTCCGCCAGCGATTACGGTCCTTTTCAAATGGTGCAGGGTTGCCAGATTTGGAGATAATCTGAACTTTATTTCAGAGACTTAGCCAACACAGGCATTGGAATAGTGTTGAATTTGGAAATCAAGTGAGTCTGGAGGCAGAGGTTCAATACCAGCCTGAGTCTGGTATTGAACCACTGCCCCCAGACTCACTCGATAAAGGTAGAATTATCTCCCCTTCTGGCCAAATCTGGCAACCCTGTTGTGGCACCACTCTACTCCATTGGCCAGAGACCAGTTCGCCAAACAGGAGGGTCTTTGGAAGCCAGTAGTCTTCCATCCATACCACATGATCTGCTCAGGGCAGATGAGCCTTCTGCAGCATATCTTCGAAGACTCAAAGACTTTGGTGTGAAGTCACTCTTGTGCACATTGAGAATGGTGTGGGGCCAACATTGATGGAAGTGTTCAAAAGTAACTTCTCTATCTTCTTCTCTCTAGTTTTGTATTTTTCACTGCAGAAAAGGTGGGAGATTTGGTGCTGTACATTCTATCCAAGTGTCACTGTGTTGAACTCTTTTTTGACTAAATTATCAGAATTTGCAACAACCCTTAGTTCAGTCTTTGAAAATGTTTTTGAATGGTCAGGGTCATGAGTTCTTTTAGGCTTTAATACCCCCTCCCCCAACTTCTGTTGAAATATAGGGACCAGGGCTGCCAATTAGTTTTTCAATGAAAGTACCAAAATAGACACCTAAAAGAACCAAATTTTGCAAGAATAGTACCAAATATGATAAATATATAACTACAATAAAATACTTTATAAATGATTAGACAAATACACAACAATAAATTCAATTCTTCAATAAATTTGCAAATATATAATAATGGTTAAAAGATATAATCACCACTGAGGAGATAAATGCATCAAAAAGGAGCTACATCTAGCTCCAAAAGAGCTAAATTGGCAATCATGCTTCATCTTAAGCTAGACACTTCACATACATAACAGAAAATGTTTTGGAATAGAAAATTTTGGCAAATTTAATGCAAAATTATCATGATTTAAAATTAATAAAATTAAAGAAAAGTACCCAATTTCCACAACATCAACCAAAAGAACCAAATCGCATGAATAGAAACTTCTAGAAACAGCAACATTAGGGGAGAGAGAGCGAAATTGGAAATTTATTGAGATTAATATGTAATTATACAAGGTATAAAAAAAACATTATTTTGACAATCAGAATATAATAAAACAAAAATAATTTATACCTATACTTATACCTTTGGAGAGTCTCGGCTTGCTATCACATTCTAGAGATTATCAAATAAGTTTCCGATGGCTGGCTGTTTATTCTGTCTCTCCCGATTGCTGTAGTTTATATTATTATGTGTTATATTATTAATATTATGAAATAATATAAATTTGTACAGGGTGTCCCGTAATTCCCATAAGGGAAGTAACTAGGCACCTAAGAGTAAAAGCAACGTTCATTTTCTCCACGTGCGAGTCTAGTAAATACAAAGTTGCTCCCCTTACAACGTGTCAGAAAGGAGATAATTATGGGACACCCTGTATTTTCAATATTGTTATGAAAACTATTGAAATTGGAAGATCTAATAAAAAGCAATTTAACAAACAATGATTGAAAGACAAATAGATAGATATTTGTTAAATTGAACTCAAAAATTAAGATACTTAGATTTTATTTACAAAAAATGGATACAAGTATGTAATATGCTGACATTCTCTGGTCAAAAAACCTACATGCAAAATAAGATTCTGAGAACCTTGTTTAAGTATTGGCTTTGGTTTTTGTTTCAGGAATTCATTCCACACATGGCCAAGGAGTATGGCTTTGAGTACGAACTTGTCCAGTACAAATGGCCCCGTTGGCTCAATCAGCAAAAAGAAAAACAGAGAGTTATATGGGGGTAAGTCTTTTTTCTTCTTATTTCTTTTCTTGGCTTCTTTTCTTTGAAGGTTTCCCTTTGAAGATGCGTAAATGTAGAAATTCTTTTATCTTGTTGGCTGGGCTTAGGATTGACAAATTTAAAATTAGCTCTGAGCTTTGTTCTGTAAAATCTATTTTTTAATATAAAAAAGCAAAAAACAAGTTTTAAAAATGAACAACAACCATATCTTTCCAGGGATGTGTGTTCTATCTGGGGTTGCCAGATGTCTTTTGCCACACAAGATCAAATTTGTATGCTCTTGTTACCAAATTAAGTAGTTTCAGTACCAAAATAATCAAATAACTTGAAATCCATCATCAGACTAAGCTTGCAAGAAAAATAGATTAAAAGAAGTGTTTTTTATCTATATATATTTATGTTTTATCATATCATTTGCGTGTAAGGGATTGTTACTGTTTGTAAATTTTTCTCCAGTACCAAATCTTTTGGTTCTGTACCGAACTGTACCAAGTTTGCTGATTCCATATAACATGCCAATAACTATTACGGCAGCCTGTGTGAGATGGTATCAATGGCCAAAATTGGAAGAGTCAGATTTTTCAAAAGTGTAATATTTTATATTTACTATCAAGGAAGTAACTGCTATGTACAGTGGTCCAACTCTTATGTGACTCCTTTCATAAATAGCCAAATTGTGTATACTTTGTTGTGACACTTGTCTTTCCCCATCTTGAATGGCCAAAGATATTTGAGTTTGGAGATGTCTCAGAAGGACCACCAATGAGAAAAGCAGTACAATTTTTCAAATAGAGGATTCATTTTATTTACAAAAATATATCCAGGCTGTTTAGATGCGCTAGCATTGATTGCTGTCACTGACTGACATATTGAAATGTGAGTTACGTCCCTTGCTCAGTGTTGCCAATTTAGATGTTTTTTGTCTAAATCTAGATGATTTTGGTTGTCTAGATGTCAGAAATTGCTGTTTAAATGATTTTTAATAAAGCAATATTTTTATTTAATTTAGAGAAATACAATAAGCAATATTTTTAATAAAATAAATGAAGATTAAAGTCACTGGTGAATCTAGATGTTTCAAGATGTTTTTGACTCAATTTTAGATATAAAGTTGGTAACACTGCCCTTGCTAGATCTTCACACAAAAGAAGAACCAGTGCATCTATGGTCTGACGTTCAGGCTTTTTATTTAGAGAACTAGGGAGTCTTTGGAACAGTATGCAGATCTGAGTTTTCTTCTTGCTTTCTTGAATCTCTTTTCTGCTCAGATATTGGAGGCCATGACTTCATTGCAATCCTCTTACGAATGGAATTTATGTAAGGACATAACCAATACTACTGCTGATAATATTGACTAGCTCAAAACTAGACTTGCGGGTGGGTTTCAAGCTGATTTTAATAATGCAGCTCAATTGTTGCTTTCTTGACCAGTAAAAAAGGAATTATGCCTAGCAGTGTTTGACTCTTGAGTCAATATAGACGTAATTTCTGTGTCATAAAAAAAAAATAAAACAGGTCTGGTTAGTCACTCAATAGAAACCGTCATGTGACCAATGTCTTTTGGCAGAATGCTGTGTTGGATGTGATCAATTAAAAATTTTGAAAATGGGGGTTATCAATAAATAAGTTATTTCTCTTGCCTTTTGTTGGGTATGTGATCACTAAAAAGTATAAATTTTCAAAAAAACATGCATGAACACTGCCAGAAAGAAACTAAGGGACCAATTTAGCATAAACTTGTATTATAAATTGAACCCTCCCCCACTAAAAACTTTTGGGGAGAGGGGGGATTTAAAAAAACTTCTTTTTTTTTCCTAGGCATAATAAGGAGTAAATGTTTAATTGTTCAGCTCTCTAGCTCCATTGGTATGGGTGGTATACGCGATTGATAGCTAGTCAGCATCACTTAAAAAGCTATGTTGACTACATTGACAGTTTTGGTTGATGCTTTCTAATAATAGTTTGGAGAACTGCAGTGATGTACTGTTAGTAAGCAGAGGTTGTTTTTTTCTCTTTGCTCACCAAAAAATGTTAGAAAAGATGTAGATCTGTTTTAGGAGTCTGCTGGGACATTTCAATTCAGGCATTAAGCACCTTCATAAGTTAGTTTTGGAAGGGTTAATTGAATAATATAGACAAGATCACCACTAAATTTATGACGGGCAGCAAAACATTACTTATCTTTTTATTTTGCAACAAACCACAGCTTTTGCAGGACAAATTTGTGATGTAAATTATTGCAGGATTGTATACCTTCCACTTGCACATTGATTTGTCAGAGGTGTAGGGGAGGGGGGGAGGGGCTTTTGGCTTACGTTATTGAGCATAGAGTAGAGATTGGTCTCCTCCTTAGGAGGAGGCTCTCAGCCTTTTGGCTAAGATCAAAGTGTAGTATCTGT
>VCCN01005116.1:2960871-2971170 GCA_006491835.1 Architeuthis dux | reverse complement strand
TTAACTGCACTAATCAAGGTATACTTTTTTTGTTCTTTTGAAAAATTAAATTGTGCATTGCCTGACCAGGGGGTTGGAGGGTTCAGACCCATCCCTCCCCCCACCCCACCCCTGATCCGCACCTGATCTTTGATGGTCTGCTGGTCACCGATTACAAAGTGGTTCCCGAATGTGCAGAGGGTGTCAAATCTGCTGGCTCAACATGCCACTGACCCTTAAACTTCATCTCTTGGTTCCATCATGGATGGGGGGAGGGGTGTTGGAAGAAGTTCGCTTGCTTGTTTTGAAATGTCACTTCATGATTGAAAGGCGAGGTGCGGGGGAGATAATGTCAAAAATCAAAAACCCATCTGCCTGTGATTAATTCTTTTTTTTCAATCCCCCCCCCCTTTTTTTTTTCTTCCCCTGAACTCTGTATGTTTGTGTAGGGAGCGAAAAGAACCCTGATTCTCTCATTAGTGGATTAGAGCTGTGGACTCGCAACAGTGCTAAACCATGAGGAAACAGTTTGGGGGATGCGGGGCTGTGGGTGTAAGGGTTCCACTCAGGATGTGTTAGACTTCGGCCCAGACGAGTGGAGGCACAATCAAAATAGGAAACTCAATTGCAGGAAAACAGAAGAGTGAGAAGAGAATGAGTCAGTCTCAATGATTGAGAAAGGAGACTCGCTAGCCCGGCACAGAGTGATTGGATATTTAGTTAACTTTCCTTATTTGTTGTTATATTTTCTCTCTTTGAATATCTCGTGTTTCTTGAGTTTGGCTTTCTGTATAATCGATTTAACTCTTTTTCAAGCACAATAATAACCCACGGTACCTGAGAAGCACCTTTAAAGTGCAAATTAACTTATTAAAAACTGTCAACCAAAACTGTCAACATTGGTTTCTTCAGTTTTTATGTTGGTCTGGCTGGCTATCTATCTGCCTGTCATGTGTACAGGCTGCACCAATGGAGCTAGAGAGCTGAAAATTTAAATATTTACTCCTTATTATGTCTAGGAAAAAACGTTTATGCTAAATTGGTACTTTTGTGTCCGGACGTTTTCACACTTGTTTTTTGAAAATTCAGACTTGTTTTTAGTGATCACTGCCCAAAGAAAGGCAAGAGAAATAACTTATACATTGATCGACCCCCCCCCCCTTTTTGCAATTTTTTAATTGATCACCCCCAACAGAGCATGCTGCCAAAAGGCATTGGTCACATGACAGGTTTCTATTGAGTGACTAACCAGACCTGTTGATTTATTTCTCCTCATGAAGCCCTTAATTTGTTTTCTGCTTAACCCATATAACTCTTTCCTTTTCAAGCCCAGAATAATAACCCACGGGACCTGAGAAACCCCCTTCAAGTGAATTGTTAATTAATTTATTACCCAAATGGTTCTTTGGACGATTGAACTCCTTCTTGTTATTTGTGTTGTAAACACAACGTTTCGGCCAATCCATTCTTCGGCCTTTTTCAGGTGTAAAATTATCACACTCGGATTTTACACCTGAAGAAGGCAGAATGGATCGGCCAAAACGTGTTTACAACACAAATAACAAGGAGTTCAATCGGCCAAAGAATCATTTGAATATTAATGACTCTTCCCAAAACTATAGAAAATAAATTTATAACCCCTCATAAAAGTCTTTAATTTGCAAATAATTAACCACTGCTACCCACAACACTGGTTTATTGTTGGGTTTAGGTTATTCATGTGTTCTGACATTTATATGTATCTATCCGTTTTTGCCCAGCCCTAACCGTTCATAGTAGAAACTTGAAATTTTACATACATACCCACTACAATGAATAGGGAAAAGATTTTTTTTTCTGTTTTTAAAGGGGGGTTCAATATGCTATGTAAGTTTATGCTAAATTGATCACTAGTTTGTTTTTTGAAAATTCAGACCTTTTTTTTAGTGATCAGTCCAACAAAAGTCAAGAGAAGTATTCATTGATCACCTTTTTTCCCAACTTTGTAATTGATCACCCCCAACACAGCATATATGGGTGGCAGTGATTCATAATTTCACTTGGAATGCTAGTCATTTGTAATTTGGGTTAGTAGGCATCCAGATTTTTCAAGTTGAGGACTCCAAAGATTTTTATCAATCGTTTCAAATAGTTATAATCTATATTATAATGATCTGATTTCATATTGAGGGTGGATTTGTTACCATCTAACTACAATACAAATAAGAAATCTGTGTGTGTGTGTGTATATGCACTGCGATTACTTGACAACTGGCCATTGTACAGAGTTGCCAGTCGGCACACACTGCAATGCAGCGTCGAGTTTGAAGATTTTTGGATCAGTGGTTCTCGAGAAATCTAATAATAAAAAATAAATAAATTTAAAAATTTACAGATTATAGATCTTTTTTCTAAAATTATAAATCTAAATTTAGATATTTTATATCTAAATCGGCAACACTAAAAGAAGTAACTGAAATACTTTGAAGCCGTAGTTTCGTACGACAGACAGAAAATTATTTTACATGACAATTATGGCAGGCTGCTCCACACACCATAAAGTCCGGCCCCTTCCAAACATTCACCTTGCCCTAGTATTCTTATATCTCAAAATAAAAAATGCTTCAAGGATTTACAGGTTTCTCCATGTTACACATCAGATGTCTAGACTGATCAATACAAGCATTTAAGCAATGTTGTGTCTGGTTAGTGTTTGAATGAGTAACCATTTTAGAAAACTGACAAAATCTTCTTGTGTTCTTTCTTATAAAGGTGTAACCGGCTTTCACACTTCAACTAGAGAACTAGCACAGCAATTTGCTTTCGCTCGTAACAAACCCCCGTTCTCTATTCTTTTGTTAGTATTTGCTAGCGAAAATTCTTTCACTTAAATTTCAATGAGAGAGAACTGCGCCCCCCCCTCTTCCTCTCATCCATTCCTTCTCTTCTTTTTTGGCTTTTTATTAAACACCAAGTCTGCATTTTCCGTTTTGTAAGCTATTCTTTACTTTTCAGAGCGGCTAATGGATTCTTAGAAATATTTTCCAGAAATAAACATCTTTGAAGTCACACTCACAATTCAGTTCTAAACTTGCAGTGATAATGTGTTTTCATTTCTACCCGGGTTAAGTACCCAGTTGTCAGTTTTTCTCTTGTTATAACCACCAATGCCCTCAGCAGTGGAGATAATATCACCTTTCTACTGTTAAAAAAAAAAAATAACCAAGAATGAAAGAAATAACATTTTATTAAAAATGTGTTGCCGTGTATAGAAGAAAAAGTAGCTTTTTATTGAAAACGTGTTGCAGTCTTAACACAATAATGAAGACCAATCTTGGTTCACAATCTCTTATAGTTATTCATCTTGTACCAGTTGATTGTGTCTTTTAAATAACGTCTTAACAAAAAGGTGTTAGTAGTTGTCTGTTTGAATATCTAAAAGTTTGAAGCTAGAATACAAGTGCCCCTGTAGCTTGGAACGTGGGGAGGACGTAATGGGAAATCATTTTTAAATTTGGCACTCATTTTAAAATGGGGTTTGGTTTCGCAAGCAATATTAGTAATAACCCTTTTGCTGATAATAATAATTTTTAAAAAACCTTTCATGGTGTACAATAACCTTTTTAAATAACATCTTTACAAAGAGGTGTTGGTAGTTGTTTGCTGGGATATCTAAAAGTTTTAAGCCAGAATACAAGTGTCCCTGTAGCTTGGAATATGAGGATGAGGTGATGAGAAATAATTTTCAAATTTGGCACTCATCTTAACGTTCGGTTTGAGAGCATAGTTCCCTCTAAGCTGTGCATGTGCACACATTTTGCAACGAGCACCCAAAGGAAATAAATATGCATACAAAATGTTAGATACCTAAAATAATGTAGTAGTTAATAATTATGCTTATACTATAATTATAAGTGTACTAATTGTTAGGTTTGTATAATGACAGATATTAACAGATTAAAAATGCAAATGGAAGACATACTCACAGATCCTTTATTCATACAATGATACGGTCAAAGATGCATACGTGCGTCTCCTCCGATCTCCTAATAACACTAATATGGCTGCTCGTTCACCAGAACGTAAAACAGCGCTCCCTTACCAGAAGTTGATAAGTACTCTCCTGTTTAAGGGGAACAACTCAAAATACTTAACACTAATAATATATTATAATTATACTTATTGAAAATGATATCTTAGCTATTTCTGTTTACTAGTTAGTTAAAATCTTAACTAAATGCATCACTTCATAGAATGCAATCGTATATCATTGAAATATGCCAATACAGTTTTATTATCCATGAGAGATAGGCTTTGCCAAAATGATCTTGAAACAATATCAATTTTACATTCATACAAGTATTCTCGCGCACATAGTTGCTTGCAAACCAAACCCCATTTTAAAATGAGAGCCAGATTTTAAAATTTGTCACAGGAAATGTGCACAACGTAAGACTTTTACATACACTGACTTCAAAGAATTAGAGGGAACATTGTTTGCAAGCAATTTTAGTAATAACCCTTTTGCTGATGATATTTTTGTAACCTTTCATGGTGTACAATCACCTGTGATGTACATGACGTGATATGAGAAGATGGCTGACAAGAGAGGGACGGCAGCTCCATCAGCAACAGGAAGCCTTGCCAATCTGACTGTATCTTTTTCTGGAAGAAAAACAGTTTAAACGGCACCCCATTCCCAACCCTAATCTACCCGTTCTTTATTTCTTTCACGTATCTCTCTTCATTCAATTCTCACTTGTGCAGTTGATACCCCTTGAGAGGGAAAGAAAAAATAGAGTAATTTCAGCCAATTAAAAAAAAAAAAAATGTTTTTGTTGTTAGGTATTTTGGGAAGTGATACAAGCTTTTCTTTCTTTTTCTTTTCGTTTCTCTTTTCAAAAGGATCTTATTTTAGCTCTGCCAATGAAGTTGGAAGTGGTATATGTATTCACTCGTTGTCTGTCTGTCTATTTGTCCACACAATATCTCCAAAAGTTCTCTATGAATTTCGATGAAATTTTGTGGAAGGGTCGGTTCAGCCATGGGCTAAGGAAGAATTGGTTACATTTTGGGCTTGATCCTGGAATTTTCTACAGTTACCTCCCTTGCACCGTAGCTATGTGTCCACACAATACCTCCAAAAGGTCTCTATGAATTTCAATGAAATTTTGTGGAAGAGTCAGGTCAGCCATGGGCTAAGGAAGAATTGATTAAATTTTGGGTTGGATCCAGGAATATTCTACAGTTACCTCCCTTGCATCTTAGCTATGTATCTACACAATATCTCCAAAGGTTTTCAATCACATTTTCTGGAAGGGTAGGCTATGGGGTAAGGAAGAATTGGTTTCAATTTTGGGGAATTTCTTTTCGATTGGGAGATATTTTTTCCTTTTTTTTCCTCATACATTTATGTGTTCACATATATTTGTTCACACAATATCTCCAAAAGTTCTCAATGAATTTCAATGACATTTTGTAGAACAGAACATTTTTGGCTAACAGAGAATTGATTAAATTTGAGAGGGGATCCAAGAACTTTTTAGAGTTACCTCCACTGCATTGTAGGTATATATATAAACTGATTTTCATTCAGTTTTTAGTGACAATGGTGTTGCAGAGGTATGCACTCTCTGAGTGCTTTATAGTTATATAACCAGGGTGCAATTTTCCCTCTAATTTGTAGTAGTCAGTGGGTGCAAAAATCTTATGTTGTGCTCACGTTTTTTTTCCTGTTACAAAAGTAAGTGCGCACTGAATGCTTGTGCAAATGTAAACTTGAAATTACTTCAAGATAATTGTGGCACAGCCTCTCATCTCTCATGGCTAATAAAATTGTATTGGCATCTTTTAATATTATACAAGAAAACCCTCTTATTAACAGACCTCTTATCACCAGATTTTGGAAATACCAGACAGAATCCCTTCATTGCAAATATGTTCGTCCGATACGATAGAATAGGTGGAAACATCTTGCTTCATCGAATATAATGCAAATAAGGAAACCGGGCACAATAAGTGAAAAAGTGCTACGAATGAAAGAATTAAGAATGTAAATATTAATAAGGCCAACAAAAAAAATACCAGGAATATTTGGAATTGCTGGTCTTGTCCGTTAGTTCACCAAGTGACCGGCAGACACTTCTCTCACTCCACCTACTTTATTTACACTCTCGGTGGAGGCAGTGTTTTACTAATTCACTCCCTTTTATGACCCTTGGATTTATTGTGGTTTCTTGTTTTATTACTTACAATGGCTTTCAAACAAAGTTGTACTGGTATAAGCAAGAAACATGTTATCAGTAAATAAAATTAATTTTATTTCCCTTATTTATAATTATTTTATATTCTCTTATAATGTTAATTATATCTATGTATTGTGTCATGTATTCATTTGGGCTAATTTTATGGGTTTTTAAAAAAAATATTTTGTTGTTTTTTTTAATACATAATTCAGTAATACCAACAGAGACATTAATGGACACACTGTCTTCCATATAAGTCCATTAATAAGAGGGATTACAATAATTGCATTTGTTAAGATTTTATTCCATACTTGAACTACTGTATTCAGTTTGTTGTTTCATTAAATAAAACAATAAGTCTTATTTCTATGTGATGCAATATCGAAATCAATAACACCCATCAATTGACAGATTATAAAGTTGCTGGAAATGGTTAAATCTAAACTCATTCATCACTACATTATTTGAAATAACTAACCTTTTGTGCGCACATTAATTTTCTTTGTGTGCTGGTTGCAAAGTGTGTGTGCACGCACACAGCTTAGAAGTATGCTGGTCTTGGATTGCAGTGAATATTCTAACCTTTGTGAAAATTCCAAGGCATAGTATCCCTTCCCCCTTTCGGCAACTGTGTCCACAAAAACATGTTTTAGAATTTCAAGTTAAGCCAATCCAAACATCACAGGTATATTTGGAAGAAACTAACACGAGTTGTTTTTGCTGAAGCCGACAGGTTTTCTATTCAGCCTCATTCATTGCCAGTCTCTCTTCTCAAACTGTTCTTAAGTAAATGATTGACATAATTGGCTTCTGTTTTCAAGATAATTGACTTTTTATTTTCTCTTTCACTCTTTTAGTTTTTCTTTTCCTCTTTTTCTTTTTTAGCCCTCTTTTTTTCTCTCCTTTCTTTAATTTTTTCTTTCTTCCTCTTTTTCTGCTTCATCCTTTTCTAGAATTTTTTCTCTCCTATTCTTCTTCCTCCTTCCTTTTCTCTTTTGTATTCCATTCTCTTCCTTCCTTTTCTTTCTCATTTTCTTTATTTGCCTCCCCCATGACGAATCCTGAGCATGCTGGATGAAGATCCTGGGACCAGAGCCCGCTCATATTCTCAGCCAGAAGGCTTTGATATCCTGTGCAACATCTCAGGACAAATCTTGAGCATGCCACAAGGACCCCAGGACGTATCTTGGGCAGTGTTTCTCCGAACTTTGAAGCCATGAAGGTTTCAAAGAACAGATACAACACTTTGATCTTAGCCAAACTTTCTCTTCTCCTTTTAGTACTTATAATCTTCTTCCTCTGAATAGAAATAATTTTAACTGCAGTTTTCAAGGACAATCCAGGAATTTTCTACAGTTAACTCCAAAAGTTCTCAAGTAAATGATTGACATAATTGACTTCTCTTTCCAAGATAATTGACATTGGCTTTGTTTTATTCCTTTCTTTATTTTTTTAAAGATTTGATTTAAAGGAATTGTCGTTTTTCTTTTTTGTAGATTGTCCGTACTGATCTGCAAGAACTGTATGACTTGGATCTTGGTGGAGCTCCCTATGGATACACACCTTTTTGTAGCAGCCGAACAGAAATGGATGGTTTCAGGTGAGCACAGACCAACAGGTTTTTTCCATTTGAGATCATGAAAAACATGATATTGAAGGTCCAGCTCTGCTTTACAGGTCACGTGATTCACATGGACAGCTTGTGTATATCCCACCCAGTCCTCTATTGAGTCCTGGAACAGGGCCACAAAAACACTGGGTGTCCCAAGAAATACTTTAAGGACTGTATCAAGGACAGCTTGAAGCATTGTGGCCTCCCTGGAAATGCGCTGGAGTCTCATGCTAAAGACAGAGCCCAATGGCGCAGCATAACACACGTGGCCTGTAGATCCTTTGATACGGGTCGAAGAGAGCAGATCACCAGTGTCAGAAAATGACATATGGGCTCATCATGTGCACCCACAGTATTCCAGGGACCCCCACTGTTCCCGAGTATGTGACTCAAGAATTAGACTTGTCAGCTATATTCAGGTCCACCACAGATATCCCAATTTTATTTCATTAGATGTATTATAAATCATTATTATTATTTTTTTGCTTATATTTACCTTCATCTTAATTTATTTACTCACTGCCGAAGGTAAACCAGCCTGAGTTTAGTTGTGATAAAAAGCAAAGATGTTAAGATGAAGGTAATAGTAGCAAAAAATTAATAATGTTTTGAGAAAAAAAAAATGTTGTATGGGTTTTAGAGGGAGTCTCTATTATAATATAACTATAATGGTAAACTGAACTCTTACTTTCCATTCAATATACATATAATAAATAATAGAATGTATATATTATATCTTTCTATTATCCACAATGATATTATCCTCCTCATACAAGGCAACCAAGACAATCTTTTCAAATCTTTACTATTTTTTTTTTTCATCATCATATTGCGAAAATTATTTTAACTAGTTGGCCTTGTGGTGTTGTATATATTTTACTTTAAAACCTTACCCTAGGCCCGGTTTCTTGAGCAAACTTTGGCCTTTTGGCTAAGATCAAAGTGTAGTATCTGTTCTTCGAAACTGCCATGGCCTTGAAGTTCAGATAACCACGGCATGCTCGGGTATCGTCCTGGGAGAAGTTGCACAGGATATCTTGGCCAGCTGGTCGGGAGGCGATCACCATTAGCAGGCTCAGGATTCGTCCTGAGAAGCTTTTGGGATATCCCCCCCCCCCTTTATCCTGCTCCTCGTGACATTTGTCCCAATGACAGGGATTTGGGATTCTCCCCCCTCAAGTCTCTATTCATGGGGACATGGGATCCCCCCGCCTTACTGAATCCGGCACTAAATGACCCACCAAGGGTTGATGTGCTGTTAAACAAAACAACCAATCCATCATTACCCTAGGACCATTGAGTATGCATACAAAATCTGGTTGGGTGAATCAGACTTTTAGTATTATATAAAAATAGATGGAAATCAGATCATTATTATCAGGTTGAGAGTGAACGCTGACCCCACAAATTTTCTTTTTTGCGGAAGGGGAAACCATATGTGAATTTTGAATTCAGATACAGCCTATTTGTGGCCTACTGGAACTGTCTACTGGCACTGGGTAAAGTGAGAAATGTTTTAAAAAAGAAGTGGTTCAACCGAAAATCGACCATCGTAAACTAATATAATCGATGTTAACCATTTGAACACTGACCTCCTCACATGTACGACTCCGTCAGACTGATACCCAGGAGCTCAGGCGGACCAACACTCAAGGTCCCACAACTATGCATTTAGATATATGAACTGCAAATGTAATTACATTATATATATGATCTTTAGACTTAACTGTGTCTGATCAATGTCCCCAGGTCAGATTAAGGTCATTGGGTCACGATTCCTGGGGCGTCAGAATGTATCAATGTTTGTAAGAGAAACATACATGTCAGCAGCCGCTAAAGGGACCACTTGTGTTTATGGACTTTCAAAAGCTGGCCGGTAAAGCGGCCGCCCGTTGTACAATGAGTTAAGAATAGTTCTTGACATTTAATTTCCCCTCTTTTTTTCCAGATTCTGGAAGTCTGGATACTGGGCCAGCCACTTAGGAGGCCGTAAATATCACATCAGGTTTGTAATTTCTTAGATTTTCTCTTTCATTGTCAGTAATTATGAGTTTTCCTCAGTCTTTCTGTGGTGGTGGCGGGGGTGACCTTGTGTTACATTTTGCCATTGAGGTGTGATGGATAAATACCCCCTCCGAGGGGTCAAAAAATGTCAACACAGAAACCATTCCACTACTTATTTTATTTAAGTGTAATGAATTTTTCTTCAAAAGTAAAAATTAAGAAAAAAAGAATTCAATGTACATATGTGTGTACAAGCATATTTACAAAGGTATATGAAAAAGGTTGTGACTTTTATAATTATATGAACTCAGTAAATAAATACACTTT
Organism: Architeuthis dux; assembly: GCA_006491835.1. Classification (NCBI taxonomy): domain Eukaryota; kingdom Metazoa; phylum Mollusca; class Cephalopoda; order Oegopsida; family Architeuthidae; genus Architeuthis; species Architeuthis dux. The sequence goes on along the minus strand of VCCN01005116.1, from coordinate 2,961,024 downwards.
GTAACTGTAGCTCCTGCCCAGTGTTTTGACAAATTGCACTTTCTTCTTTAATAGGCCTTATATTTTTACTGCAATTGATTTTGTCTAGTGGGGACTTAAGCATTCTGGTTTCTGAGAAAGGGCGCTTTCTATAAATGCTGCTGCTGCTGCTGC
>VCCN01005116.1:2948733-2960645 GCA_006491835.1 Architeuthis dux | reverse complement strand
CCTCGTGTCTGTGTGTGTTTTTTATGGCTTGTCTTCTGCTCAAGTCCAATACTCTGCACACCAGCCGAGTATGGCAAATGCAATGTATTGTTTTCAATTTCATCTTTTCATTTGTACGTACTAAAGATGTGCTTAACAATAGTCTGACATCTTAACAATCTATGGTTCATAAAGCAAATGTCTTTGTACAATTTTGATTTCTCATAATAATCCTCACTAAAAGTGAGGATATATTACTCCCTTGCTTGCATATGTTTCACTATTATATAGTTAAGTTTTAGTACTTAGCAAATGCTTGCAAAAATCGTTCTTCAAAACACATGTTTTGGAATGGTGAAAACCACATGCTTCTATCTTTAATAGTTTCCAAGATATGGGTCAGTACGGCTGGGTTGGAATAAAAAAATCTTTTTTTAATTTTTATGCTTTAGTTTAACATTCTTGCTGAAAAGATCCTAATTAATTTTGTCTGTCTACTGTGCATGAGGACATGGATGCTGGAAAATAGACAGGAAGAGTGCGGCATCTGAGTATGCATCTCCTTATCTGCCTTTTCACATGTTGCACTGTTTCACCTTTTCACCATTGACCTTTAGCCTTTCTTACTTTCAGTGCTTTGTACGTTGTCGACTTGAAAAAGTTCCGGCGCATTGCAGCTGGAGATCGTCTGCGTGGACAGTACCAAGGGCTGAGCCAGGACCCCAATAGTTTGGCCAATTTGGACCAGGACTTGCCAAACAATATGATCCACCAGGTGGCCATCAAGTCGTTACCCCAGGAATGGCTGTGGTGTGAGACTTGGTGCAGTACAGAAGAATTGGTGCGAGCAAAGACCATTGATCTGGTAAGTTCATTCGCAGATTCTTCTTACTATTTATAATTGGTTGGCGTTCTGCTTCTCTGAAGAAAGGGGGGGAAAAAAAATTACACTTTCTCACACCCAGGCTCAAACAAGATACTTAGCTAGTATACCAAAAAATGTGATGACTGTTTTAACACTGTTTGTTTTATCATTTTATCAAGCATCGTTTGTGGCAGTCGTTTTGTGAGAGACAGACGGTGGGGTATCGGTGGGGAGGGTCGGAAGTTGTCTTTCTTCTTTCATTGTCTTTCTTTCCTCTTATTAGAAACTGTCAACCAAAACTATCACCATAGGTTTCTTCAGTTTTGGCTGTCTTTTGCTTGTATCGTGTGTACAGGTGGCACCAATGGAGCTAGAGGGCTAAAGATTTTAACATTTACTCCTTATTATGTCTAGAAAAATAATTTTTTTTTTCTTTTTTAAAATTCCCTCCCGAAATATTCACTCTACCTTTGTATTGAGCTCTCTTCGGATCATAACTAAGGTCTACGAGGATGTTGATGCTTAAGTGTATCATACATCCAACATTATATATATTTAATACAAAGACTGACAAGCTGACATACCGAAATGAGAATAACGTCCCTTGCCCAGTGTTGCCAATCTTGATTTTTAATAAAATGTTGAACATTAATGTCTTTCCTTTGGAAAGCTCCACCCTTCTTGTCTGTGGGCAGTGCCAACTTATCGTATGGGCACATTCGGTAGTTGCTCAGGGGCCTTGCAATTTTAGGGGCCCAAAATTCAATTTGAAAAAAACCCAACTAATGTTCATATTATTAAATAGCAGACATAGAGAATCTTCTCTAAACCTATATCTTCTGCAATGAAATACTGCAAACTTCCAGTTTGAAAAACCTAATTTCAATGCGTTGTACATTGCTTTGCCCGGGGGCCTCAGATATTCTTAAGATGGCCCTGTGTGTGGGTGGTACTTAATCTCTCTATCATCTGTCTACCTCACACTTTGTTTGAGGCCATCATTTGTGATGCTAGGTCTGTAGTCTTTGTTGCCAAAGTCATTCTTTACATCTCTTTGAGTGACAACAACATCTGAGAACCTTTTGTATCGCGGGCAAAAAAAATTGTTGTTCATGGATTTTGCTTGTTTTTTTGGGTTTTTTTTTTGTTTTTATTACTATTAGAAACCATCAACCAAAACTGTCAACATAGGTTTCTTCATGTTTTAAGTTATTCTGGCTGGCTGGCTATCTATCTATCTATGTACATATCATGTATACAGGCCACACCAATGGCGCTAGAGGGCTGAAAATGTAAAAACATTTACTCTTTATTATGTCTAGAAAAAACGGTTCTTTGTTTTTTGAAAATTCCTCCCTAAATAGGTTTTTAGTTGGGGGAGGTTCAATTTGCAATGTAAGTTTATGCTAAATTGATACCTTAGTTTGTGTCCGGTAGCATTCACGCTTGTTTTTTTTTTTTAATTCAGACTTTGTTAGTGATCACTGCTCAACAAAGTTTTTTAAAATAAAGCCATCTTTAATTTATTCTTATATTTATCTCCTACTAATTAATATGTAATACACTGTCCTAAACTGTCGATCTTGAACAAAATTGGCAGCAATACTGTATATTATTTTGGGATCTCAAATTTAATTTTTTTAAAATTCCGACTATTTTAGTGATAAGGCGAGATAAGTAACTTATTCATTAATCTCCCTTTTTTAAAATACAGACTTTTTTTAGTGATCGCTGCCCAACAGAAAGCTAGAGAAGTAACTTATTCATTTTTTAATTCATCACCCCCAACATAGCATACTACAAAAAGAAGTTGGTCACGTGACAGTTTCTATTGAGTGACTAACAAGACCTGTTATTATTTATTTTTTGTTTTATTATTATTATTATTATTATTATTATTATTATTATTATTATTATTATTATTATTACAAGCGGTACACATTTTTCATTTGTAGCATCTATACCTACCTTTGAAAACAAACAGAAAATGAAAGAAAGAAAAATAATGGCTTTGCTAATAAAAAGAAAATATCTTTTTGTTTATACTTCTATTTTGGAAGACATGTTTTGTTGGACAGCTTCTCTTTTGAGAGATGTTAGCATTTAAAAAACCAACGAGAAAAAATATATCTATATCCACATATTCCTGTCTGGAGAAATAGGAGGGGGGGGAAAGTACAATGGTTTGTTAGAACAATCCATCTTGTGTATTGTCTGCTTTGAAAAACTTCTTATTCCTCACGTCTGCTTAGCCATTCTCTTGTTGAATCTTCTTCTGAAAAACCTTCACTCAACATTTGTAAATAATCATATTCCAGTCCTGTTGCCAGCTAATCTATATTATAAATTGCGTCTTGTCAGTCTGTCTGTGACATAACTGGAAAAAAAAAACCATCATCTAAATGATATTTTTCTTTTTTTTCTTTTTAAAAAATTTGTGAGTGATTTCCATATCCAAAATATTATTTTTTTTAAATGTCTAAATTGGCAAGCCTTGTGTGTGTGTGTGTGTTCGCTGACTGCTGGTCTGATCTTAACCAAGTTCTATGTGTGTTAGGGTCGCCAATTTTTATTTTTCAAACTTATGAGTGCAGCGTTGCAGATTTTAGAAGTTTATTTTTTAAAAATCTTTTGAATTTGGGAATGATTTCCACATTCAAAATATCTTTTTAAAAATATCTAAATTGGCAAGCCTGGTGTGTGTGTTCGTGTTCACTGACTGCTGGTCTGATTTGATTCAAGCTACTGGTACGTCAAGAAAAGAAGAAAGGCTAGAAAGTAAATTGAGGTGGAATTGAACTTATGGGCAGTGAGAGGAAGAGAAGTGTGTTACTACTACTACTAGTTCATTGTATATCCAAGTGAAGATAATGTTCTAGGCTGGTATTACAAACTATGAAAATAAAGATATTGTGCTTTCTTTTTGTCGTGTTACTGTAATAAACATACAGAAATTAGATCAGTTTAATATAGATCTACAGTAACATAATGTTATTGTTTTAATAGTTAAGATAACTTGTATAATTGTCATGCTTATTGTAATTGTTTGAAAATTTCATATAAAAATTGAAAAATACTTTTGGCTGCTATACAAATGGAAACTGTCTAGGGTTTTTTTTCCTTCTAACTCATCCCAAATTTTCACTTAATAAAGTTGAATTTATTTTTTGAATTTGTCAATGTATTTGAGGTGTTGATAAATTCCTTATTTTCTGCTGCTGTTTTGTTTGGCTGAAGGAATTTCATCATTCTTTGGGTTTTGGGGTTTTTTGCCACAGAGCCATCAGCATGGAGCTTCATTTTTAAAGTTCCCTTTTCTGTAATGAACCAAAGTCCTCAAAATCTGCTTGATCTCAAATGTAAATGAATTTGACAATGGCAGCAAAATCTTTTTTAGTTTTCATTTGTTTTATCATTTTGATTAACATTTAAATTCATATAAAAAAATTCTATTTCTATATCAAAGGAAATAACTTTTGATTTTAGTTACTTCCCTTTGAACCTTAATTAATTTTTAAAAAATGTTATCTATTCAATTCACAAAAGAGTTCTATAATTTTTGTGCTATTCACGGAAGAGCTCCACTGTCAATTACGAGCGGTTACTTGCAGTCTATGAATTTAAGAGTTGGAACCCGATTTGATGAACACAACTGGGGGAGGGGTGTATGAACAAGTTATTTTGATTTCATTATCAAAATGTCTTTTTCTCTTGCCGTTCATTTTCAATGGACATTCAAATAAATATGGCAGCCAAATTTTCAGAAAATATTTCTTTATTCGAAGAGCCAATATTTTGACTGTACATTTTTATATTGTTTTTTTTTTTTTTTTTTTTTTTTTTCCTGCAATTTATCAAAAGAATTTAGAGAAATTCAATTTTACTTCCAATCATTGATCAATAGAAACTCTTTTATTTGTTATAGAAATGACGTAACACAACAGGTGCTTAAGAGCTCGGGGTGGGGAAATCATGTTTCTCTCTAATTAATTTTGCACAATTCTTTTATTAATACATATATTTATGTCTATATGTGTATATACACACAAAGATACTGTATTTAATTTGTCTAAGTAATTGTAAGTATATATTTCACCTAAAATATGTTATGTGAAAGTATGTTTTTATATATATATATATATACGCACACACACACGCACTTGTTCTTGAAATATCATTTATGGATGTTTAAGCTTCAACACTGAGATTTAATTTCTGCTTTACTAGGAAATCAAGCCGAATTATTTTTGTCCAATTCTTTTGAGTCTAGAAATTTCTTTCCGCTTATTTTTTTTGCCTGACTTTTGAAAGAGACAAGGAAGCTGGAAATAAATAAAGGCTAATTCAAAGATGGATCAAATCTGACTTGTGTTATCTTATGTGCAGTAATTGGGAAATTTGCAACTAACAAAGCCACCATTTTAAACATGTTGAAATAAAGCCATTTTTAATTTATCTCCTACTAATTAATAGGCTATGGACTATGTACGTAATGCCCTGTCCTAAAATTCATAACTCAGAAACTACTTGTTCGATCTTGACCAAAATTGGCAGCAGTACTGTATATTATTTTGGGATCTCAAATTTAAGTGGGGCCGATTGATACAGTTATCTACCCTGCATCGTAGCTATTTGTCCTAAAATTCATAACTCAGAAACTACTTGGCCAATCTAGAACAAAATTGACAGAGATGCCAAATATCAGGCAGTGATTTCAAATTTAAATTTTGTGACCGATCCATAGTTATCTCCCCTGCATCGTAGCTATCTGTCCTAGAATTCATAACTCAGAAACTACTCGGTCGATCTAGACCAAAATTGGCAGGGATACCGAATATCATTGTAACCAGAGGTATTGAAATAACATTTTCTAAAAGAATCTTTGATCTCCTTTTGGGGCCAAATGCCTCATTAAGAAATTCCGTTTCCTGAAGGCTGTAGAATGGATCAGCTGAAACATTGTGGTAACAACAACAGCAACAAGTATGATAATTGTTAACAGTTGTTGTTAAACTCCAGTCCAAGTTGGAGTTGACTTTGTTTTTCTCATAACAAAAACAAGAACAATCCTCACCCAATTTGAGGGATTAAACTCTCCACTGTGTGTCTATCACATCACATCAAACCAAACAGATATATAGAATTAACATTTCCCTACTGTAATTTGAAATTACAACCACATGGTTGCTAGATGGCTCTCTTTACCAACTGAGCCAGACTGACAAGTCTTATATATCTACCAATTTATTTATTATATATACAATACAAAAGTTTCAGTAATCATCTCCAGTTGGAATAGCAATAGGAGTGGAGTTTGACCCTGCAGCAGCCAGGCTTATTAAAACTTTTTAATTTTATAGATTCACCCTTGATTTAAATGGGTGATACGATAAGATGCTGGACTAGACAGCCAAGCATGTTTAGTGACTTACTGGAACTTACATTGAAGCAGTCAGCTTTTCTGAAATTTATATCAATTTAATTAGTAACTTTTTGGTCTTTAGAAATCCTCAGTTTATAATACAGTTGCAAGAACAAAACAGTCTCATCAACCAATTCTTAGAATGTTATTCAACAATAGTCATTAAACCACAGAGGAATTTTCACGCACACCTCCACTCCCATATACAGTTTGGCTTCTGGGAATACATTTATCAAGTTCTGTACAAACAATGGATTTGATTTAATGGAGGAGACTTCTTCTCTCCACCTTGTCAGTATTTAATCCAAAGTACGTCTGGGATTTTCTCTTTCTATTTCTTGAATTTGAATGACATTTAAAAATATTCCCTCTCCCTCTCTATCTCTCTCCCTCTCTATCTCTCTCCCTCTCTATCTCTCTCCCTCTCTATCTCTCTCCCTCTCTATCTCTCTCCATATCTCTCTCTCTCTCCATATCTCTCTCTCTCTCCATCCCTCTCCATCTCCATCCCTCTCCATCTCGTTCCCTCTCTATCACCCTCCCTCTCTCTCTCCATCCCTCTCTCTCTCCATCCCTCTCTCTCTCCATCCCTCTCTATCTCGTTCCCTCTCTATCACCCTCCCTCTCTATCACCCTCCCTCTCTATCTCCCTCCCTCTCTATCTCCCTCTCTATCTCCCCCCCTCTCTATCTCCCTCCCTCTCTATCTCCCTCCCTCTCTATCCCTCTCTCTCTCTATCCCCCTCCCTCTCTATCTATCTATCTATCTACCTCTCTATCTATCTATCTACCTCTCTATCTATCTCCCTATCTATTTCCCTCCCTCACTATCTCCCTCTCTCCCTATCTCCCTATCTATCTATCTATCTCCCTCTCTATCTATTTATCTATCTCCCTCTCTATCTATCTGTCTCCCTCCCTCCCTCTCTATCTATCTCCCTATTTATCTATCTATCCATCTATTTATCTCTCTCTCTCTATCTCTATCTCTCTCTCTTTTCTATTGAACAAATTAAACAGATAAATCAAGGCATACCTGTATCCTTATTTTGTGTTCCACAGAAATGTGGCCAATATATTTGGAAAAGAGATGGGGATGTCCATGAATGGAACTCAGATTATTCAGGAAATTCCCCCTGTAAATATTGCTTTTAATGAGAGGAACATATGTATGGACAGCTAATATGATTATTCATTTTCTTATATTAGATGCGTTATTTATCATATTAATGAATATTTATGGAAAAAACTTTTTTTTAAAACTTGCAATGTCCTCTATTAGGCAGGAAACACAATTTTAATTATCTTTTCTGTGTGAATCAAAGCTTAACTCTTAAATGCAGAAACAGCTTGAAATTGCCCATAAAACACAGTGGTACTCTTCAATGAATAGAGAAGAAAATGTACCTTAATGTGTAAGGGAAGTAACTCTGATCAGAAGTTATTCCCCTGATTTAAGATTAATTCTTTAAACATTTTTTTTAATATGAATTTAAGAGTTAAATTATCAACCAATAATAATAATAATGTCAAAGTAGCTTGTAATAATTTCACTGGTGGTTCTTGTGCATTCCCCACCTTTTTATCCTTCCCAGCATTTAAATCTACCTTTTAGATCAATTGGTTTCTTGCTGTGTCAAAATATTCCATTTCAAATCAGCACCCATCAATATGTCTTTATTTTTCCTCAAAATCTTTTTTTCTTTTCATTTTATTTTCATTTTTTTTACTGAAACATATTTTCATATACAAATATCATCATCGGCCGTTATAAGTCCACTGCTGGATGAAGGCCTTTCCCATCTCCTTCCATGACAACCTATCTTGTGCTAATCTCTGCCAAGTCTAACCGGCAAACCTTTCTATTTCGTACCATGCGGTTAATTTTTTTCCAAAATTTTCTGTACTGTTCAAAACCGCACTGTTTAAGGTCTTTAATGTTTATTTTAACTTATACTTATTTACATTAATTTATACAGCAATACTTTAACCGCACTACATCAAAACCGCATTAATCAAGGTATTCCTGTATTTGAAATATGTAAATACACACACATATACACATGTAAAGAGAGTGAAGAAATTATTCATTTTAAATTGGGTACATTAAAATTAGCTAATTTGGTTCTCCTTAAATGTTTGATGTATGTATGTATGATCGTTCTATGTTTATACCCTCATAGAGGGTGTCGCAGTGTTAGGTACACTCGGGTGGGCAGTTAGTAAGACCCACTTCCGGCTTGCCAGGCCTATCAAAGCTTCTTTCTGCTCACAGCACCTGGTATTCTCAAATGGTCACACATCTAGGTGATGTTGCTTAACTTTGTATGATGAGAATCAGTGTATCCAACGTGATTCACCATAACTCCTTAACCTTGGGCGAGGTTCCTCAATGCTAGTCCTGAGTGGTTAGCAGAGAGGCATTGAGTACTATTTGTAGAGTCTTTGGTTTGACTCAGCTTTGGATTGAACCATGGCCTACCGAACTGGAGATAAGCTCTCTTAAACTGACCCACAGTGATTGGTAAATGTGTGATATAAAGTGTCCTTCTCTTAAGAGACAACTCCCATTGGGGTATGCGGCTAGTGATTGCATGCGTCAGCTTAGTGATCCTTGCAAGATTCAAGTCTGGTCAAGACAGGGACTTTATTCTTACAAGTTTTTATGACAACCCACGTTGGCAGGATGCAAGTTCACTGAAGGAATACTCCCACCCTAATCACACAGTTTAGAGGGTACTCAATTAGCTGCCGAGTGCACAGGCACAACTGTCCTTATTTCTGCAAATGATGAAATTTAAAATCAGTCACAAATCAAGTGTGAGTTTAAACTTTGATTCACTTCCTTTCATTATTAGAAACTGTCAACCAAAACTGTCAACATAGGTTTCTTCAGTTTTTAACTTGATCTGGCTGGATATCTATCTATCAGGCGTACATGCTGCACAAATGTCTAGAAAAAACTTTTTTGTTCTTTTAAAAATCCACTGCTAAATAGGTTTTTAGCGAGGGGTTCAATTCCCACCCTAACCACACAGCTTAGAGTGTAATCAATTAGCTGCTGAGTGCACGGAAATTTGTACTAATGAAGAGTTTTCCACATTCTTCACTCATACCAGGAATCGAACCTGGAACCTTCTGTGTGCAAGGCAGATGTGCTAACCATTACACTATCTAATTGGACAAAATGTGTGATATGTTTATAAAATATTATCTTTTTCGAGTCGGTTTGATGTCAGATTTGTTGACCTGTGTCAAGTGGGACAATCTCAAATTTTTTCCTTCTCTAAATAAAACGGGCTTCGTAAAGTGGACAATTAGACTTGTAATAATAAAAATGAACATCCTTCTTACTTCTCCTTCCCATTCCATTTTATTTATATTATAGACACAGAAAATAATTTGTATGTAAAGTGTCAACATTGCAAGTTCCCTGTGTCCTCAATGATCTAATTGAAATTCATTTCTGTGATTTGCTAATCAAAATTGAAATTGCTTCCCTTGAAAATAATTAGAAAAATGGAGAAAGTTTTAAATAAAGTAAATTCATGCAGGAATGGTTTCTCTTTTTCAGAATTTTTACATTCCCACCTGGCTTATTTTCTTTCCAATTATTATTTTAATGAAAAGAGATGAAAACTGAATAAAGGTTGGATATGAACATGTGCGTCCACTGCCACTTCCCCAGGGGAGCGGTGCAAGGCATATGTTTGGGGGTGGGGGGTCGCCAAAGGATATATTCAGACTATATCTAAGTGGCAACCCTGTTCCATGATAGGCATTCCACCCGTAGAGAAGCAGCTGCACTAGCCACCATTTGTAGTGTAAGCAAGTACGACCCATTGTATGATCCAGATGTCATTGATCCCTTAGTTTGTGTCCGGCAGTATTCATGCTTGTTTCTTGAAAATTCAGACTGTTTTTAGTGATCACTGCCCAACTAAAGGTGAGAGAAGTAACTTATTCATTGATCACCCTTTTTTCCAATTTATTTTTTAATTGATCACCCCCAACATAGCATGCTGCGAAAAGATGTTGGTCACATGAAGGTTTCTATTGAGTGACTAACCAGACATGTTTTTATTTTTTAAATACATTTTCCAACTTTATTGTCATCGGTTTGGAAGGGAAAGGGCTTCTAGAGAAAAAAAACCTAGAGTCTGCATTTCCAGAAGGAACTGCAAGTCTGATTTTTGCCGCAGCATAAGGCACCCCCCTTCCCCTTCCCCAACCTTAATGAAAGCACGAGAAATTACTTTACAACCTGCATAAGGGAAGTAACTGAATACTCCAGAACTTTACGAATTAGCTTTTTAGTTACATTGTAAACAGAAACCCCCTCGTTAAAATAATGGTGTTGATATCTCGCAAACTGTAGGAGAAGCAGCACCTAAAATGAACAGAATAAAGAATGAAAAATCTTTAAAGTATAAAAGTCCCCACAGAGAGAGAAGCAATAAGTTGTTTATTAGGACCGTTAACTCAGAGATACCCAATTTTTTTTTTTTTCCGTATCCAAACCATAAAATTCTTAAAAATGTTATATATTTTCAGTAATTAGGTGCCCAAGAACCTATATAACAATTTTCATTCTAATCGGTTCTGCTGTTCCAAACTTCAATATTTTTTGCATGTTGATGTATGGTTGTTTACATATTAAACGTAAACAAACAATCAGATTGACCGTAACTCGCCATTTTTCAATTCATGGGGTTCCATCAACATTATAGCCAAATTTCAGCAGAATCAGTCAATATTTGCAAAATTTTCCCAATTGTAAACTGAAACAAGTTTTGCTTATAAAATATAAACAATCAGATTGGCCATAACTCACCACCCTCCTGGTAGAATCTCTCCACAAGCCTACATAAAAGATTTCATTGAAATGTATTAAGGAATAACAAAGTTATCCAATTGAGAGAAAAAAAGGAGACAACTACAACAGATACCCATGGCAAATGATAGTCCCCGGCTTTTTTTTCTGCTGGGGACAAAAATAAATAGAAGAGAAATAGTGTGCTTGCTGTGCATGTGCAATCACCGTAAAAAGATGAAGATTCTAAAACCTGTTTAAGTCCATTGCCCTTTCATTTTCATCTTTTCCTTCCTCATCCATCATCTTTATGTTTTCTTTTTCTTTCCTTTTGTGTCTGCTTCTTTCTTTCTTTCTACCTGACACACTCTCCTCACCCACACTCTCTTTTACCCTTCCTCCTCACTCTTCATCTGCTTCCCCACCTTTCCTCCTCCTCCCTTTCTACCCGATACTCTTCCCCTTACCCACCTCTTTACTCATCACCATCCCCACCCTTCTTCCTCCTCCTTTACTACCTCTCTTTTCCTCCTCCTCCACCTCTTCATCACCCCACTCCCACCTTTCCTCCTCCTCCACTTGATTTGTGTTTCTTCTTTCTTCTCTTCATCCATTTTAGTCTCCCCTCCCTAAAGTTTCCAGCACTCGTCCTCCTCCTCCTCCTCCGATCACATGTAAATGCCAGATAGATGGTTGCTGGGGTGGGGGAGGGTGAGAGAGAGAGAGGCATGAATTCCTAAATTAGTTTATTAATATATAGGTGGGGGCCCTGAGCAATTAATTTGCCTTGTTGACCAAAGGTCAGCTCCTTGGGATTGAGTGTGTATGGGGGAC
>VCCN01005116.1:2936646-2948633 GCA_006491835.1 Architeuthis dux | reverse complement strand
GAAGCTTTTATAACTTCCACTACTAACAATGTTATTAAGGTAAATAAATTTAATTTATTTCTCGGAGCATCGATGTGACCGTGTGTTTGTTGATGTTGTCAGTGACTTAAGCCTCATTCAATTCCCTATTCTTTTCCCCCGTTACCTCTTTCTAAAATTCTTATGTTCAGTTTCCCAGTTTTTCTAACGACACACATCTTTCTTAGGAGGAAATATATGTACTAATTTTACAAAGAGGAACTAATTTTAGCGGCTACTAGAAAAAAGGTACTCAGAAAGGCGATATTTTATACACTGAAATTACTAGTGTATTTAACTCAAAAGATCCTCAGCTACTTGCAACGGTTTTGGGGTGTGCATTGGTAGTTATATTTTTGAAATGATTCTTCTCAGCTGCCAAATCTGGAAACAAGTTTTTTAACCTAACAAGGATTTTAGAGTTGTAGGCATTCAATTAGCTTTATATTTTATTAAGTCGTCAAGAATGAAGATTTTGTTCCTTTATTTGAATAGACACCTCTTTTTCCTCCTCCTAGCAAGTCCATCAGTTCTTTTCTCGCCTCTTCTTCTGTGTGGCATCATTACACACTTACCTATTATCAGAAGATAAGTCATAATTAAAACCTGGTTAAATAAATAATTTTAAAACAACTGTTTGGAAAATAAAAGTTCTATCAGTTTTGCATCAGAAAGGATCAGTATACAGTGTAAAACAAGAACAGACTCTGTTCAAAACCGGCAACATTGTTTACACAATTTTTGACATTTGTTTCTGACATTATTGACAGAATTATAGAAATTCAATATTTCATCAAAAAAACAAAATTTCATAACAATTTCAACAAAATTATAGAATTTGAGAGTTTGACTGAGGTGAAATTGGCTCTGAAAGAAAATGAATTTGTCTCTCATAGACCTGGTGATTTTCATCCTCCCACACTCTCCTCCCTCATCCCCCTTCCTCCCTCATCCCCCTTCCTCTTTGTTTTGCAAGCAGTCTCTCTCTCACTTTGGTGACGTTCATCGCAGGTAAACATTCTGTTTTCCTTCTCAGGCCAACATGAAACTGTTCTTTCTTATGTAAATAAGTACATTTACACATATTTTAAGTATATAGCCTGTTTTTGTGCACAAAAATAAAAAAACAGCTTCCATCTTGGAACCTGAACCCTCAATCAAGTCTTCTTTGTGAATTGTTGATCTTTGAGAAGATATATTTAAATATGGCTGAAAAACTGGATAGAATCCTAGTTTATTTGTGTAAAATGGAGATAAGTCCTGTTGGCCTTAACATGAAATAAGGCTTACAGGATTATCTCCCCATGTAATTTGGTAATATATTCTTTTTCAACAACAGAAAAAAACAACTTTATTACCATACAAACATTTCACACACTCGCACAGTTGATATTAATAATCTGCTAACTCGTGTCTCTAGCTCGACATGGGGTCTTTTCGCGAAATCATTTGACCAGTGACATGGACACGGACACGTGCCCTTGAGCCTGGGAAACAAAACGTATCCTCTTACTTTTGATTGTGAGAAACTTATAAAGCTAAAATGAACATTTCACACACTCGCACGGTTGATATTAATAATGGCACACAAATAAAAACAATTCAACACAGATTTGAACTGTGTCTGTGAGAATCTTTGCTTTACCTTGATTTATTTTGTGCATCCATTAGCCATGTCAATGCATCGATATTTACTGAACTGGCACTGGGCTACTATAGTGGGACAACTAGTAAAACTGAACTTGCAACACAAGTCGTAGCATAATCACATGCATACATATATATAAAGATGCAGGAGTGCATAAAAAGTGCAAGAGAAGGATGAGAGGCAAACTGTTTTTAAAGTCTAAGTTATTTGCTTTTATTCTCTTCATAAGCTGAGGAAAAGGGGTTGGATCAACAGAGTGTGTAGGGAGAGAGAAAGGCTAAGAAAACATAATTCTATTTAGCTATGCCTAATTAACCTGTCGGTGTTGCTGTCTGCTAACCCTCTGTCCATGCTTCAAGATGATAGTTCTATTTATATGTGTCGTTTGTATATCTGTCTTGTCCCTCCTCGTCTCCAATTCCCACATCTCTTCATTTTTGCTTTATTTCTTTCTCACTTCGTACTTCCGTTAATTTTACTTATCTTTTTAATACCATCTGGCTTTGATCAGCCCTAATACATCAAAATCCTAACGTGTTTTCAAATTGTCACTCACAAGATCATAATCTGCTAACTCGTGTCTCTAGATCGACATGGGGTCTTTTCGCGAAATCATTTGACCAGTGACACAGACACGCGCCCTTGAGCCTGGGAAACAAAACGTATCATCTTACTTTTGATTGTGAGAAACTTATAAAGCTAAAATGAACTATCGACGAATAACATTTAATTACTAATTTCCTTTCCTTACTGTAGAAATTAAATGAACCTAATTAAGTCACCTGTACCCGTCATAATATTACAGTGTGAATTGTTTATGAAACAGACTTGAAACTATTGCTCTATGGCAGGCACATATAGACTAGTATTCACCAGTTGGATAATAATTAATAGTATCAAAGAGATCATTTTATACTTTGATGAATTAGATTAATATCTTTATTTCTCTTGTTTTGATCACAATGTTTGGGCCGATAATGGTGCAAATGGTGACAAAAAACAGGTCTGGTTAGAAATAGAAACCATCATGTGACCAATGTCTTTTGGCAGCATGCTGTGTTGGGGGTGATCAATTAAAACATTGGAAAAGGGGGGGGGGGGGTAATCAATGAATGAGTTACTTCTCTCACCTTTTGTTGGGCTATGATCACTAAAAAAAGTCTGAATTTTCCAAAATCAAGTGTGAATGCTGCTGGCCACAAACTGTGACCAATTTAGCATAAATTTACATTGTAAAATCAACCCGCCACTAAAAACTGTGGGGGTTAAAAAAACAACACAAAAAATGTATTTTCTAGACATAATAAGGAGTAAATGTTTAAATTTTCAGCCCTCTATCTCCATTTGGTGCAGCCTGTACATATAATACATACATATATACATAGCCAGGCAGCCTCACTTGAAAACTGAAGAAATGTATGTTGACAGTTTTGGTTGATGGTTTCTAATAGTCAGTGAGAAAAGAGATTCGCTTTTTTTAATCTTTGAAGATTAACAGGTGACATACAACTGAGGAAGGTTGGAGAGTGCACCTTCCAAAAGAAAGCCAACAAAACAACAAAGATGAGGATACTAGTCCAAATAGTTCATGGAATAATGATAGAGCTTTCTGCCAAAAGAACCTCAGGCCACACAGATCATTTTCAATCAGTTTTTAAAAAGATGTTATTCTTTGTGATTTTTAGTCACTACTGTCACGACAATAAGATGAATGGCTTACATTGGGAGGTCTACCACTGTCTGCAACTCATTCAAGCCCTGTAACTGTCCATATCAAACTTTGGTAGACAGCCTCCCAGTCATAATACCAGTGCATTGGACGCAGTGTAATATTTGCATAGTTTTTTAAAAAAAAATTAAATGCTATCTTCTATA
This sequence comes from Architeuthis dux, assembly GCA_006491835.1. NCBI lineage: Eukaryota > Metazoa > Mollusca > Cephalopoda > Oegopsida > Architeuthidae > Architeuthis > Architeuthis dux. The sequence continues at coordinate 2,945,092 of VCCN01005116.1, read as the reverse complement.
CCAGCATATACAGTATTTCAAATGAGTGTTCCTTTTAGCTTATTTTCATGTGTCGAGTAACTTTTAACCTTGATTTCAAGACCTTTAAAATTAAGATTATGTTGACAGACCCCTTCAATAGATCTGTGTGCAAAATTTCATTAAAATCTTCTTTTTTTTATATGGAACAAGCCTGAAACTCAAACCATAGATACAGGAGTTATCTCACTTGCACTTCTAAACGTATATAAGTGTGTGGAAAACGAGAGGTTGTGGGAGTTTTTCGGTATGTCAGCCTGTCAGTGATGGCAATCGGTACTAGAGATGCTCACGCTTTTTTTTAAAAAACAACAAAAAAAAACAATAACCACACTCAGACATCTATGGATTTTGATGTGAATGTAATACATCAATATACTCCCCTATTAATTTTGAGGCATTAGGAAGATTTTTGGGATGTTTCATGTGTCATCACAATATTTTGGACTTACAAAACTTTTTCTAAACATCGCTTGATCAAAAAATCCCCAAACCAGTTTCCTCGCTGGGGAGGTCTGATGAGGAAGCATGGTGTGTGAGAGAGAGAGAGAGAGAGAGTAAGCAGAAGAATAAGGAAGACAAAAAAAAAACTACACATGCCGCTCACCAATTGAAATGCTGGGGAAAAACAAACAACAAAGACGAGGAAGATAATAACTTGAGAAAAATCTGCCTGAAACTTGTAAATGCTAATGATACCCCTAATGATACCCATGAATGCCCGAAGTTTACGTGCTTGGTCTGTTCAACTTTGCATTTTATTCTGGGTGGGCCCGGATAGGTGGCAGGCGGAGGCTGAAGCAAAGCAATTCAAAAGATGTTGGCCTTGCATGACAACAACAATTTACCCTTATTAGGGGAGGCAGCGGCAGCCATTATTGGATGAAAATGAATTATGGAAAGTGCGAAATAAAAACATGATAATATTTGTCCATATTTCTCTCTCCCTCCTCTCGACCGCTATCATTTAGGGAGCAAGGAAGGTGATTGGGCTTTGGATTCGATATGATTATTTTCAAAGGTAAGGATATCAAAAAAGAAAGAAAAAAGTTAATGGGGAAAGGGGGGAATGATATTAAAAGGAAGTTTTGTAAATGGAGCTGGCTGTGTTGAGACCAGCTTCTTGTTCTAAGAAACAGAATCACCTTGTTGGAAAGTCAGTCACACTTTCCTCACAAATTCTGTCCGCATTAATATGTACATTGTCTCCTCCCTGCTATCATCGTTGTATGTGTGTGTGGGAGGGGGGCGGGTAGGAACAAAAAGAGGTGGGTGGGGAGTAATGTTTGTTTAAAAAAGAGAGCAGCTCAGTTAGGATAGGTGCCTGGTAGATGACACTCTAAATAAACATCCACAATGATCCTCAAATAAATGCTACTTTATCTTTTTCTGTTTTTTTTTTGTTTTTTTTATTTATTTCTCGCTCCCCAGTCTTTCACTAAATTTCTGTTTTCTTCATTGTCGTGTTTGTTTTTGTTTTTTTTTTCATTTTGCGTATTCTGATTCTCTTTCATTCTTCCTTTCCGCCTTGTGTGTGTTTTTTGTTTGTTTCTTCCTTTTTCTTTCGTTCCGAAGTTATCCGAAAAATCAATGGGCAGAGAAAGAACATTCTCCTGATGTGTGAACCACATCGTTCACATGATGAAACAGATCGTAATCAGATAGAAAGATTTTTTTATTTTTTTTTCCTTTCCGAGAGAAAAGTAAAAGTAATGAAAAATAGTGTCGGGCTGGTGGGTGGGTGGGCATGATTGGGGGAATGGGGCGAGAAATAAATAAATGAAGAGAAAGAGAAGAGGACAGACAAAAAGAGAAAAGGAAACAGAGAAAGAAGAAGAAAAAAAATGTCCTGATTTTTGGATGAATTACAAATGTGGAATAATTTTTGAAAAACTTTGCACTGTTGAGAAGAAGAGCATCTCCGATCAGATTACCAAAAAATTGAACATGAGATGGGCTGTGTGTGCGATAGCTGATACACGAGCTTCCGGAAAAACTTAATAGCAATTTTTTTCGTTTTTTTTTATCTTTCTTTCATTCTATCAATCTCTTTCTTTTCGCCTCATTTTTAAAAAAAAATGTTTCTTTTTTTTTTTCTTTTTGGTACATTTAATTTTTTTTTTCCTTCCTTTAACAGCTTCAAATAATTTTTTTTCTTCATCTTTCTTCTTGCTACCATTATTTTAACTTTTCCACAGCAAAGTCGGTTTTCTGTTTATTCGTGGATTTTTGTATATGAATCTCGGCATCAAGTTTACATGATTTCCTTTTACTGTTTGATTATATTTATTTTTTTTTGTTGGCATTATTGAGAGTAAGAGAAAGCGAGAGGAAGAAGAATAATGGTAAAAAAAAGAATAATGATGAAAAACTAAAAGAATAAAAAAGAGCGTTGAAATAGAAGACGGAACCCTAGTATATTATAAACTTATTTGTTATGTTGTTTGAAGTTAGGAGCAGTTGGAATCTCTGCAGTGTCCGATTCACTTACAAGTCATCGCAGTGCCTTCCTTAAAAGCAAAGAGCGACACAGATTGTTTGGATTTCTAAAGAGTAGCTTTGGTATTCTAAAGTACTCTACACCTACACACACACACTGCTACATACACATTCAATATAAGTAAATAATTGTGTGAATGTATATATGCGTGTGTGACTATGTATTTGTGAATATATATAAGTGTATGAATGTATATAAGTGTTTGTGAATATATATATATATATATATGTGTGTGTTTGTGAATGTATATACGTGTTTGTGAATGTGTGTGTGTGAATGTATATACGTGTTTGTGAATATATATATGGGTGTGAATGTATATACGTGTTTGTGAATATATATATTCGTGTGTGTGTGTGTGTGAATGTATATACATGTGTGTGAATATATATACAGATACACATACACACTGCTAAATAAACACATTCAATATAAGTGTGTGCATGTTGTACATATGTGTGCGTATGAATGTATATACGGGTTAGTGAATATATATACATGTGTATGAATGTGTATACGTGTTTGTGAATATATATATATATAGAGAGAGAGAGAGAGATACAAATACACAGAGATACTGCTAAATAAACAGATTCAATATAAGTGTGTGTGTGTGTGTGCGTGCATGTCATACAGAATGAGAGAGAGAGAGATATGAATGAGGGATCTGAGAGGACACAAAGTGATTCGTAATTACCTACATTTACAGCTTTTTAAAAATGCATTCCTTTCTGTATATTAACCAACCAGCAAAGATGGAGAAAAAAATAAATAGAATAAAAACACTCACACTTTTCTGCAAAAAATTGGCTGGAGAAGTGAAATCGTAAGTTTTTAGCAAATAATAATAATAAAAAGAAAACTCATTTTTGCAACAATAGTATTTGACTAAAAAAGCAGAGAATGGGTTTTCTTTCAAATCCAGTTTTTCAATCTTTTAGAAATCCTCTCTTTCAATTGTACACAGAACAATTTAGAGTTTGTCATTCTAAGTGAAAATAGGCAAACATCAGGAAGGTTTTTCTCCCGTCAAATTTTACAGCTGCTAAATTTTAAATCTTAAATTCACGAACCACTTCAAACCGCTCCTAAACAGTGGATTTCTTCAATGAATAGAATTTTTTTTAAAATATGGTAGTCCTTTGTGAATTGAATTTTTAAAAAAATAATAAAAAAAGAAAAATTTAAATTACTGAAATGCACAAGGGAGGTAACTTTGATCAGAAGTTGTTTCCCTTGATTCAAGATTTAAATTTTTTATATGAAAAAACGGCAGATCAGGTTTTCTAGATTTTTTAAAACTATTGTCTTCATCTTTGTAGTTTGTAACATGTTTTGACAGATATACACTTCAGCCTTCTTGTGTTCTCTGTGAAAAAGTCATTATTCTATAGTTTTTGTGGACTAGTACGCGTATGTCCAGCTTTTCGAATGTTTGCCTTTTGTCAACAACTGACTATTGACTGACAGGCTGACATACCAAAAAAGAAAAAAAAAACATATCTTGTTTCCTCCCTCTCCTTCTATATATGTAAGTACAAGGGAGAGAACTTGCATGGTCTGACTTTCAGGCTGCTTTTCTTTTTACTGTGGGTCACTTTTCAGTAATTCTTGACATCAAATTTGATGGTATTTCCAAAGAGGATTCTTGAAGAACTTTTGATAGGAAGTATCAAAAGTTCTTCAAGAATCCTCTTTGGAAGTACCATAAAATTTGATGTCAAGAATTACTGAAAAGTGACCCACAGTAAAAAGAAAAACCAAATATTTCTACATTTTTTTCTTTTTTTAATAATTTCATACACAATAGAACCAAGATTGAATTCTATTGCTTGTGGTTTCCTGACAAAACCATGAAGAGAAACTCTGAAGATGTCATCTCACTGGCCACTACAAGTCAACAGTAAGAATGAAAACTAGAGAAATAGATATAAAGAGACTGAGATAGATAAATAGATAGGTACAGACCAAGATAGATAGATAGATAGATAGGTACAGACCGAGATAGATAGATAGATAGATAGGTACAGACCGAGATAGATAGATAGATAGGTACAGACCGAGGTAGGTAGATAGGTATGAACCAACTAAGATTGTGTTTATTCTAGCAGAGTGCAAAATAGGAAGATTGTATTGAGCTAAAGAAAGAGAGCTTTCTTGTCTTGAAATCCTGTCTTTTACCTGGACCCAAACATTGATTCCACCATAATTCCCAAACTACTAAAACGATCACACTTGCTGCATACATAATAAATCTTAAAATAACGGTCTATCGATTGGTGAAAACCCCATTAGTTTTTCCAAGTTATTAAGCTTCAAAAAAAAAATTTAAATGAATCTTCAAAACACATGTTACTGAATAGTGAAAACCACATGCTTCTATCTTTAAGCATTTCTGAGATATGGGGCAGTTCTGTGACCAATTCATTTGATAAAAGCGATCTCCTACAGCTTAGTCGCAATAATATATATATAGGGTGGGATCTGTTTATTTTTCACTCCCACTTTTGTTATGACAACCTTCCCTTCTTCAACACTTTGTCATATCTTCTGAAATGTTAATGAGCCTCACTTGCCTCAAAGTCTGGCAAAGGAGAAGAAATATGGTCAAATTAATTGCAGATTGAACAGGATGCCGGCAACAAAAAGGGTTTGTAAACTTGGGTACCTCCAGAATATTTTCCATTCCACCCCTTTCATTCCATCCCTTTTTGTCGTCACAAACATTTGCTGATTGAACAACAGAAGTTTATTTAATTTCCTCTGGTACTTTTCTTTGTCGTTTTTTTTCCTATTCTTAATTATCTAAGAAGCATCTTTCGTTCTCTTAATTCAATGGCCAGGAGTGTTTCTTTCATTCTTTCATTCATTCAAGCACTCATTTATTATCAGAAGCAAAGCTGAAATGCCAACAATAATTTAGACTCTGGAATTTACAGGAAAACCTCTCTCTCCATCATATCACACAGAATGCTCTCTCTCTCTCCCCATCATATCACAGAATGCTCTCTCTCTCTTCCCATCATATCACACGATGCTTTCTCTCCCTTTCATCACACAATGCTCTCTGTCTCTCTCGTTACTTTAGTCTTTGGCAAGTGCAGTGCCAATACTTCAATTATACAAAACTCAAATTTATTTTTTTTAAATTTCCATTTCATTAAAATCTTTTCACGAACACAAACTTCTTTTCCTCCACTTCATTGGGTCTTTGTGCCAGAAACTCTCCTCCGTTTTCGTGAGTGCTCAAAACGCATTTCTTTCAAATCTACTCCATTCCTCGTTCATTTCATTTTATTTTCCGAAAAACTTTTTCTCAAACGCCTTTTTCTTCATTTTTTTTTCTCCATTGTATTCTTCTCTCTCCGTTCGCCGAGGATGATAATCTTTTAGAATTTATGAAATAAATACAAACCTTGTGTGTAAGCCGAATCGGAACGCAGCGTGGGAGGGGGGGTATTTACTCAGCAATGCTTGTGTTCTCCCCCCTTTGCTTTCCATCTGAGCCCGCCAGAAGCCATCGGCTAAGTGTCTGCCGATCGTTTCTTCTTTTCGGAACTTCTTTTAATATTCCTTCTTCATTTTAACAAAAATAATTTTTTTCTTTTCCAAGTGATGAGTGTATTTATTTAAAAAAATAAATAAAGCGCTAGGTTAATTGTTTAGTCTGTTTAGCTAACTTGAAAAGGCTATGTTTGTAAATTGTTGTGTTACACCATACCCCTCCCTTTTTTCTTTTTACAATTTTGTCGTCTATTTTGTTACAAGTGGACACAGTACCAACTTTGCTGTGTAAATCACACGCACTTCGAGATGCTTTTTTTATTATTATCCTTCTTGGTTGCATGAGGCTCTAGACTTCTGCAAGCAAACAATGACGACAGTGTCTTGAATAAGTTAGCGTGTTGAAAGAATGCGAGCGAATCAGGGGAGTCTTGGAAATTACATGGCAAATAAAAGACCAACAAACAAGAAGAGAAAGAAACGTAAAGAATTAATTGAAACGATTCCATTGAATGTCAAAAAGCAAAAACAGTATTTGTCTCGGGATTCTTTCTCAAGTTGATATTTTAACAGCACAGAATTTATTATCTTTGATTAACTTTCTTCAACTTCATCTCATTCTAAGTTTTTATTAGAAACCGTCAACCAAAACTGTCAACATAGGTTTCTTCAGTTTTTAAGTGATTCTGCCTGGCTGCATCTCATTCTATGTTTTTATTAGAAACCGTCAACCAAAACTGTCAACATAGGTTTCTTCAGTTTTTAAGTGATTCTGCCTGGCTGGTTATATATGTATGTGTCATGCATTCAGGCCACACCAATAGAGTTAGAGGGATGGAAATTTCAACATTTACTCCTTATGTTTAGAAAAAACTTCTTTTTTTTTTTAATTCCCCCAAAAATAAGTCACGGGGTGGGGATTTACAATGTAACTTTATGCTAAATTAGTCCCTTGGTTTATGTCCAGCAGCATTCTCACTTCTTTTTTGAAAATTCAGATTTTTTAGTGATCATTGCCCAACAAAAGGCACAAGAAGTAACTTATTCATTGATCACCCCTTTTCCCAATTTTTTAATTGATCACCCCCCAGCAAGGCCTGCTGCCGAAAGACATTGGTTATATGACTAACCAGACCTGTCATTCTTTAAGGTTTTCTCTGAACAGTTTACATTTTTCTATCCGTAGCACAAATTTACAAAATTCCTCTGAGTAGCCACTTTATTACAGTGTTTGTTTCTTCCTGCCTAAATGAAGACAAATTGGCTGAGGTCAGATTCTATCGAACGTTGCTTCATTTGAATTGGTTAAATAAATACTAATAAATAATTTTTTAAATTTTAATTTCTTTTTGTCCCACAAACTAAGATAGATGGTCCTTATAGCACTTTGTATGCTGAATTCAAATCTGTTTTTAGAATTTTTCTATCAGGCATGGTTTTGAAGTGATATCAATTAAATGTTACATCTAGAAAGAACTGAGAGTATATACCTCTGCCAACGTCAGGGGAGGTAACTGTGCATGGATCCGCCCAAAAATTGACCACTTCTTCTGTAGCCCATTGCCCACGCTTCCACACAATTTAATCAAAATTTATTGAGAACTTTTGGAGATATCAGGTGAATAGACATGAACTCTTGGCGATATTATGTGGTGTGGACATAAACTATGAAATGTGTGTCATTCTGTTTATTCTCGATGTGTGTCATTCTGTTTATTCCCGATGTGTGTCATTCTGTTTATTCTCGATGTGTGTCATTCTGTTTATTCCCGATGTGTGTCGTTCTGTTTATTCCCGATGTGTGTCGTTCTTTTTATTCTCGATGTGTGTCGTTCTGTTTATTCCTGATGTGTGTAATTGAAGCACAGAAAAGTTTGAATTTTCTTTTAAACGATTTGTTTTTCATCTCTTCCTTTCAGTGTAACAACCCTCTGACAAAAGAACCCAAGCTGCAGGCAGCCATGAGGATCGTCCCCGAATGGAAGGACTATGATTATGAAATAAAAGTCGTTTGGGATAAAGTCTATGGAACAAACACGAGATTCCAAATAGAATATGAGAAACCCAAAAAATACCGAGATGAAGACAACGCTTCACCTAAATCTGAAGGTAAGGAAGATCTTCGTTTTTCTCCTGAATAATTTCCATGGCTTTTAATTATCAAATAAATAAATTTAATAAATTATTTTCTAGTCAAATCTCGTGTTTCAATTAAAAAAGTTCTAATAAAAAGAAATCAGAAAGTAACTTTTGGACTACTCTGTGTGTATGTATATAGCGCTCGAAGAATAACATTACAAACTTTGGACAGACAGTTCCTTTTATTCTTGTGACCCAGCGAAAAAAACAAGAAGAAAAATTATTAAAAAAGTTAAATTGACAAAAATTATCTGTCATGCTTAACTTAAAAGAAAAAATTATTTA
>VCCN01005116.1:2912330-2929222 GCA_006491835.1 Architeuthis dux | reverse complement strand
GTCACTCACTTGGTCCTTTCCTCTCTTTGCAGTTGCTTCTTCTTCTTCACTCGATGCAAAGATGCCGTGGTTGTTGTTGCAATTGTCTTTTGTGTGATGGTCTCGGCTTTCTTTCTCTCAACTGCTGGGGGGTGGTTGACGTGACCACACCCCCCTTGGTCTTACAATTCTCCCGCTTTTGTTTTCTTGATCTTTCTTTCCTTCTTTCTTTCTCCCTCCTTTTTTTCCCCTCTCTCGCTTGACTATAACCTTGCAGCTGGCATGTGTATACCCGACCGCACCCGACAAATGCACCCCCCATTGAAACGGGGTATTTTTCATTTAGCATCTTTTGCGTGCCATCTTTGTGCCGGCCAACAAAGGACATTACTTTAAGCTGGCTCACGGAAATGTGACGATTAGGTGGTAGCCGGCCTGTTGCAATATGCAACTTCCTTACCGGTACTGGGGTGTGCGCCGGGGTGGGTATCAGGGTACCTGTTTTTCTTCCTTTTTTTGTCGGGTGCTGATGGTGGTGGGGAATGTAGGGTAGGTGCCAACAATAATGAAACGTGTTTCTGTTTTTGCGTACCTGTTTAACTTTTATTGATTTGTATTTTATTTATGACGTTTCTTTTCTTTTATGGTGGGGGGCGTTGTTCGCTGCTGGTATTTTACGAAAGAAAAGAAAACCAGATAAAAGAATAAGAATAAGTTTGGGACTTATTGTTTGTGAATTAAGCATACCATTGTATGCTTGAGGGCAGACGCGGGTTAGGACGGGTTGGAGCAGTGGATTGGTCGGAGCACCCCCCACCATCTCCTCCTGAACTCTCCCAAAGAAACAGGTTTTGATATTAGTGTGGGTCACGAAAGTCCAGCTGCAGGTTTCTTTTATTATAATTTCCGACATTCTTTCAGGGAGGGCCCGGGGGGGTTGGGGCGTGAAACTTGTCGATTCCTTAACTTTTCTGCCTAATCAGAAAATAGTCTCCAGTCGAGCCTTGTTCTTAGCAGAAATGCGGCTTCCTCTGAGGAGAAATACATAAAAAGCAGAAAGACCCTCTCGCGTGTACCAAACACACATTGACCATCTAAAAGAAACAAGCCTGAAACTCAGACCATAGATGAGCTAGTTCTTTTCTTGTGTGAAGATCTAGCAAGGGCAGTGTTACCAACTTTATGTTCGAGTTTACATCTTTCCCCTATAAATTAATGGTAATTGCTTCTTTGCTTTATGCCATCTCGGCCTAAGAAAGGCTTTTATAGGAACACTCTACTTTCGGATCTGTCCACTGGTTAACACTTCTGCCTCACACGCTGAAGTTCCTGGGTACGATTCCTGGTATGAGCGAAGAGTGTGGAAAACTCATCATTAGGACAAATTTCCCTGTACACTCAGCTAATTGAGTACACTCTAAGCTGTGTGATTAGGGTGGAGGTATCCCTTCGGTTGACTTGCATCCTGCTAAGGGGGTGGTCAGAAAAACTTGCAAGGATCACTAAGCTGACGCATGTAACAGAAATCGGGTCTTCATCTCCATACTCCATCGGATATCAGAGAAATGTGTATCTGTGAATTGTTTCACAAGGATTGAGTAGTTATTAATATTTGGCAGCCAATCTAATCACTTCTGTGTTTTAAATGGATTTTCCCCAAATTATTGGTCTTTAAAATAAAAAATAAAAAATGATCTCCCACTTGATGATCATCTTATAATTATGGGAGAAAATATTTAATTATTTCATATTAATATTTTTTAAAAAAAAGGTCTTGTTAGTCACTCAATAGAAACTGTCACATGATCAATGTCTTTTGGTAGCATGCCGTGTTGGGGGTGATCAATTAAAAAAGTGAATTCGCAAAAAATCATCATCAGCCGTTATAAGTCCCTGCTGGACAAAGGCCTTCCCCATCTCCTTCCATGACGACCTAGATTGTGCTAATCTCTGCCAAGTCTTACCGGCAAACATTTCTATCTCGTCCCTCCATCTTATGTCTCGTCTTTTCCTACTTCTTTTACTGTCCCATGGACACCAATCTGTTAGCCTTTTACCCCATCTATTGTCATCTCTTCTCGCTAGGTAACCAGCACCAGCCATTTTCTAGACATAATAAGGAGTAAATGCTGAAATTTTCAGTCCTCTAGCTCTATTGGTGCGGTCTGTACACATGATACATATATACATACATAGCCAGCCAGACCAACTTAAAGACTGAAGAAAGCTATATTGACAGTTTTGGTTAACAATTTCTAACAGTGAAACACACAAATAAATTGTATGTTTGGAATACAAAAACTTGCTTATTCCTCAGGTTTTTCAAAAATCTCATTTCCATTTCTTCCTGTCATTTATAAATTGAAGGATGTCAACAAAAAATACATTCTATCAACCTTTATTTATTATCATCAATTCACATAAAATAAACCTTAAAAGGTCCCAGGCAGAAAACGATTGAAAGAGAGAGAAACGGAGAGAGATAGATGGGCCAGCAGGTGATTGTCTCTCTCAACCGATATATAAAATGGTATGCTGAACTACCAGAGTGGCAATTAGTTGTTTATTAGGACCTTTAACTGCGAGATACCCAAATCTTTTTTTTATTCAAACAATAAAATTCTTAAAAACGTTATATATTTTCTGTAATTAGGTGCCCAAGAGCCTGTATAACAATTTGCATTCTAATTGGTTCAGTTGGTTCCAAAGTTCAATATTTTTTGCATGGTTATTTACATAAAATGTAAACAAACAATCGGATCGACCATAACTTGGAAAGTTTTTGCACATCACTACTTGTAGCAATGTTTATTCATTTACATCTGACATCAAAGCTGGAAGACATATATATATTCACTCATGTTTGTCTGTCCGTCCACACGATATCTCCAAAAGTTCTGAATGAGTTTCAATGAAATATTGTGGAAGGGTATGCCATGGAACATGGAAGGAATGATTAAATTTTGGGGCAGATCCAGAAATTTGTTTTCGATCAAGATATATTTTGATTATTCTGCAGAAAAAGAGGTTAAAAATGAACAGTTAATGAAAAAAACAAAATTTAAATTTCAAGTGAAGTAACTTAATATTTGTACATTTTATTTTCATTCAATTTTTACTTAGTGTACAGTGTTGGCCGAGATATGCGCTCTCTGGGTGCTTTCTAGTTCTATACTGCAACAAAAATCAACAGTTCTATGAATGCCAAAAAGTTTTTGTTCAGACCAAATCTGAATCGGTTAATAGCGTTCATAAGAAAGGAAGAATAGAGTGAGTGGGTAAAGAAAAAGGAATATCCTTTTTCTTTTTTAAGTCCTACTACGTCATATAATTCTTTTATTAAATTAATTATAGAAATAACGTGTCATAAGCAAAAGCTTTTGTAATTTAAGAAGCTGAAACATTTTTTTAACATCTCATTGTTATGACATATAACTTATGGGGAACACAAATAAATACACACTTCTGGGATACAAATGAAAATGTAGCAAGGCTTGAGAAAACCATACAGTGTCCATTTTCAGAGTCTTTTTTTAATCTCTCAACAGCTTCACATTATTTTTATTTTCAATTGGAAACAAATAGTTTTATTACAGAAATAAATGTTGCCAAATGATATAAAAAATTATGGAAACAATGTCACTGGTTTTTAACAAATTAAACAAAACGGTACTTTTTTCTGGTTACTTGTATGTTTGTTAAGCCACGCTACCCACAACACTGGTTTATTGCTGGGTTTAGGTTATTCATGTGTACTCACATTTATATGTATTTATGTATCTATGTATCCGCCCAGCTGATTTTGCACACACGCTCAATGAGTAGGGAAAATGTTTTTTTGGGGTTTTTTTGTAAAATCCCCCCCCCCCCAATAGGTTCAGGGGGGTTCAATATGCAATGTAAGTTTATGCTAAATTGATCACTAGTTTGTGCCCGCTTGTTTTTTTAGTAATCACAGCCCAAGAAAAGGTGAGAGAAATAACTTATTCATTGATCACCCCTTTTTCCAAGTTTATAATTGATCACCTCTAACATAGCATATATGGGTGGCAGTGATTCATAATTTCCCTTGAAATACTACTTTGTTTTTCTTTTGATAAAAAATACAAAACTTATCTGTATGTTTGTGTATGTGTTTATAGACATCATTAAGTTTTTTTCCTTTTTTTCCCTTCAATGAACAATTATTTTCAATGTTTTTCTAATGTTTTTTTCTTTCTTTTTCAGATAAAAAATCCAAAAAGAAGACTGAATTATAACAAAAACCACAGTTTTAGTTCATCAAAAATAAAGAAAGGAAAGAAAAAAATGTTTCTTTTTGGAGGAAAAACAAAAAGATCCGCAAAAAGATGGGACATTTCATATGTATAAAAGAAAGCTTCCTGTGTCCAGGCAAGATGAAGACCCTGCTGCTGAACTATAGTCAGCCCAGTCCATGGAGGCCAACCAATACAGTGACCATTGTCCACTTCTCTTCTTATTCTACAGACTGGACAGAAATACAAGAATAACATTTTGGCAGCAGGGTTTGGGGAGGTACGGACATGATGGCAACCTTGGACGGAAATTTCAACCCTAGAAAAAAGAAAAAGAAACAAATTAATGGAGTCAATATTTACATAAATGGATGCAGCACTTGCTTTCACCTCTTCATTGATTCTAAGGCTAATGATGGGGGAGGGTTGCAGGGATCAGATTTTGGATTGCTGTCAGGCAAAACTTATTCTCTGTGCCATCTACTTATATAATGAACAGTGTGATTTTTAAAAAAAATTATTATTTTTTTTTCTGTTTCTCTGTCCATAACAATGGACTCTTCCACTCAAAGATAACGATTTTGCTCATAAAAATATATACCTACCCTTAAGCTGCGCACACACATTTTGCAACCAGCGCACAGAGGAAATTAATGTGCGCACAAAAGATTTCAGATTCCGTAGATAGCTTACTGAGTTTTTATTGAAAAAAGATATTCATTCCCAGCGCGCACATACTTTTGCCACAAGAAAAAAATTTGCACAACATAAAATTTTTGCACACACTGACTTAAAAAAATTAGATGAAACATTGCCTACTCACCATTTGAAATGATGGACTCTTCCACTTAAGCAAATTTATCTCATAGAAATTTGAATATATCCGTGAAAAAATTCACGGAGGTAACTAGTTAGTAACAGTTCAATTCCAAGTAGCCAATCAGATTGCTATTTTTTTTTTGCAAGCAACCAATTATGCAGCTTCTTTGTATGTTTCCAAAGTTCTTAGTATCGAAGCAAGTGTAGTGGAAATTCTAAGTGTCATTAATACGCGTCTGATCTCATTTGGTTCAGCTTGAAATAAGTCGCAAGTCCAAAGTGTTTTCACTGCCAACTCTCAAAAAAAAATAGTCCTAATCATTAGCCTTTATATTAGCTCTTAAATTCATATTAGGGAATTTAAATTTTAAATCAAGGGGGTAACTTCTATTTAAAGTTACATCCCTTGCACTTTTTGGTAATTTTTTTCTTTTTCTTTAATGCAATTCACAAAAGAGTTCCATTTATTTTAATTTTAACCATTGAAGAGTTCCACAGCGGTTGCAAGCGGTTCATGAATCTAAGAGTTAAATGGGTAGAATTGAATCTCTTGTTACCTTTTTTGATATTGTCAACGGAACGTTTCGGCTGATCCGTTCTTCAGCCCTCGTCAGGTGTATAATACAAGAAAAGACCTTTCTTCTCCATGCAAAGAAACTGGGCAAACCTTTTTAATTTTATCCCCCCTCGAGGAAATAACCACAATTTGCCTTTCTTTTTGGATTATATATCTGATGAGGACTGAAGAATGGATCAGCCAAAACGTTGTGTTGAAAACATCAAATAAGGTAAGAAGAGATTCGTTTGGCCGAAAATAAAAGTTTGAATGTTAATGACTCCTCTCAAAGTTATAGACAATATAAATGGGGAGATTATGTAAATATTGACCATAAAAAAAGTTTGATAGTCGACTGGTAAACCTTTTTTTTCCTTTTTGTTTTTTTGCAATTCATGGATTTGCTTTGAGCAACATCCTCATCTTTCTGAAACAATTTCTTGGACAATTGAACTCATTCTTGTTATTTATAAAAAAATTTTAAAATTTGTTTGTTACCGTTATTTGATACTACACCTAAGGAAGGCCGTAGAATGGATCAGCCAAAACATCATGTGAACAGCAAAAATAACAATAAGAATGAGTCCAATTGTCCCCAAAACTCTTTGAATCCTCATCTCTCCCTAAACCTTTTCATAACACTGTGCAACTTTTTTTTCCTTTTTTTTTTTTTTTTTTTTTTTGTTCCTGGGTAATAAGTGTTATTTTCTAATTGGTTATGTCAATTATTCAAACTTTGCTTTTGCGACCAGGACAGTGATAATTTGAAATCCACTTTTAATCACAGAAAGTAAGAAAAACAATTACATATGAATATCACTGTCCTGGTCACAAAATAAAAGTTTGAAGGTAATAATAGCCATTTTCTATACTTTTTAAACATAAGCAATTAGAAAATAACACTCACTACCCAGGAACAAAAATTGCGTTGTACAGTCTGCTGATTCACGATCATGACTTTTGCATCTTACACATTGCCATTTAGAAAGTTGCTGACAGCTCTTTCTCGTTTTATAGCAGCCGTTCTCAACGAGGGTTCCGCAAGAGATTATTAGGGGTTCAGCGAAAATTTTATACCTGCCTGACTCGTATTTTTGTTGATATTGCTAAAACATTTCCTACTTCATTTTCATTAATAAAGTCTCTATCTTTAGAAAACTAGGTTTTCCTTTGTATTAAACCAGTTATTTGATAATTTTTTATGTTTGCCTTCTGAGGTGTTATATTTTTTATATAGGTATATAAAGTTAATAAAAAAACATTAATTTTATGAAAGGTAAGCTAAGATTATCAATATTTTTTCAAGGAAATGATTTCCATTTCATATGTTTTCTATTAACCATCCTTTGGGTGAGAAGGGACTGAAAAAATAGAATGTTCAAAATGAACAAATATGTAGAAAACTATCTTCCTGTAAACTATAGAATACTGATAATTACTTTTAGATTATAATACATATAAATTTTAGAACACACTGATGTGTTGTTAGCTGTACATATAATATTTTTATGCAGCGGTTCCCTGGGATATGAAAGTTATTTCAATGGTTCCTCTAGTCTAAAAAGGTTGAGAAGGGCTGTTATAGAGGATGCTGGGATATGTTCCCCAAAAATTTTGCTGGGCAACCGTTTTTTGTTAACCTGTGGAAGCACATATTAATACAGGCATCCCCCGTTATAATGCAGACCTTTATAGCGCAGTTCACAATATAAGGCGGGTGGGTCGTGGGCCCCCATCATTTATACCTATACTATTTCCCACTCGTCTAGAAAACCGCAAATAAAAACAGAATTTCCTTTGGACCTGTAAGCCCGATAAGCACTATTTTACTACACTGTAACCCCATTTGACACAACTCCTACCCCACCCCCACTAAGAAATATATTTGACTTACGCCTGTAAAAAAATTAAATGAATTAGACAAAAACATTTCAGTAGTCAATGAATGAATATTTTTCTATTAATATAAAATTTTGTTCATTAACTACTGAAATATTTTTGTCTAATTCATTTAATTTTTACTACAATGTTAGCCCTTTTTCACCTTGACTATCGGCCATACTCACCCTACAGTTATCACAGCTCAGTTATAACCTGGTCGGCTTTCGGGGGATGCCTGTATTATTATTCAGATATTGATATGTATATAAGCTGGTCCTGGTTTCTATTGCTTAGAAACAAATAATTACAATAAACACTCGCATTTTTTTTCCCAGACTCATAAATGGATTATTGTTCTTTTCTTTTTTTTTTGTTCTTTACACCACACTTCCATCTTCCTTTCTCAATTTCCAAACCCCAACATAACATTTATTTCTCTCAAGAATGATGTAGATATTTTTTCCTCAGATAAAAGCCAAAACTTAATCACAAAATTAATATTTAAAGCTTGTGAATGACTTTTCTAAATTGTTGTTATACGTACAAAATATTTAACAATTTTTTTATTTTTTTATTCACTCCTAGCATGAATATAATTTCTCTGCGTTGTGCAGGGTGGCACAAAAGTCATTTTCCATTTTAAAACTTTAACTTTTTTAATGAAAAGGTAAAGACATTTTCCCTTTAGATATATTTATTTTGGACCTTGGAAATTACTTTGAACTGATTGTAGAATATAACATCCCATAAATGCCAACCATTTTCAGCTTCATTTTATTTTTATTTTTATTTCTAATCTGTGCTTTTTACTCACTGCCATAGATTGATGGTATGAGTTGCGATAAAAAGCAAGTAAACTTCTGCTACTCAACAGGGACATGGTCTGGAAATCCGGGCCGAACAAGGAAATGAAAAAAAACCACCTGAATCCTACGTTGTAAGCGTTGCTGCTATTGAAAAAAAAAATGTTTACTACTATTACATATGGATAGTACACCTGAAGAAGGCCATATAATGGATCAGCCAAAACGTTGTGAACAACATAAATAACAAGGAGTTCAATCATCGGAAAAACACTTTGGAAAACAACAATAATTAAGCAAATTATGGATTAGGGCACCTGATGATGACAGGAGAACGTGCTGGTTGGTAAGAAAACCTGAAAAAAAAAGAAATTTTAAAATTAAAAAGATGAGGGTGATAGTTTGTACAAATTGCTGACTTGCAATAATTTCACGTCTAATTGGGAAAAAATATGAATAAATACGATTTTTTTCTTACCTGTTCTTCTTGAATCCAGTTTTTCTTTGTCACCTGCTTTACTTGAACTCAGGTGATATCAAATCAAACAAAACCTAGAAAAGAATTATACCTGTATACATTATGTATGTCAACCAGGTAACATAACAAATAAAAATGACTCTTAGATATCTTTATGAGAACCAATGTTTGATTAAGAAAAGAAAGTATTTCTTTTTTTCGTTTGTCTGTCTGTACAGTGGGAGCAATAAGTATTTGTATGGTACAAACAATTGAATGTTTTATCCAATAACTTTCTTCATTTTCTTTATTTGACTCCCCATGACAGCAAATTCGACACACAGTCTTTTTATCATTGCCTATGTTGTATTGTAGATGTGGCGTGATTTTAACTTAGCTTTCTTCATATGTGTTCTACTATCTCCCCCTTTTCGGCCTTTTGGTTAAAATCAAAGTGTAGTATCTGTTCTTCGAAACCTTCAAAGTTCGGAGTCCTTGTCGCATGCACAGGATTCGTCCTGTGACCACTGACCAGCTTGCCCCAAGGTCCTAGTGACATTAGTTTGGAACCCCTCCCCCCTCTGCATGCAAACATGCAGGCAGAGGGGGGAGGGGTTCCAAACTAATGTCACAAGGACCTTGGGGCAAGCTGGTCAGTGGTCGCTAGACAAATCCCGGGCTAGAGCCCGCTCAACTTCTCGGCCAGAAGGCTTTGATATCCTGTACAACCAATCTGGAAGAATCCTGAGCATGTGACAAGGACTCCAAACTTTGAAGGTTTCGAAGAACAGATACTACACTTTGATTTAACCAAAAGGCCGAAAAGGGGGGAGATAACTTTCTTCATATGCGTTCTACTAAGTTCAAATCATGCCATAACTACGATACAACATAGGCAATGATACACACAAAATATGAAGTAAATATGCTTATTATTGAAGGAATAACTCCTTCAATAATAAGCGTATTTACTTCATATTTTGTGACATTATTTGAAAAACACAAACCAAAAGTAGTCGTACGGATGATATAAATAGTTATAAATTGGTTGAATACTTGAATATAATTTATTTTCCATCTTCATAAAACTATTTGAGGCAATCATATAACTTATTTAATCGATAAGCTCCTATCAGTAAATATCTACAAAACAGAATAGAATCTTCTTGTTTATTAATCAAATATGTATAAGATTGTTTTTCAGATTTACAAGGTTGGATCAATACGTCTGTAGTCTGACATATAATTGTTAGCTGAATTTTGATCTTAAATTTTCACTGTATAATGTTCGATCTATGTGATTGTAGTATGTTAAAATAAAAGACTGATGATTAAAGAGTCAAAACAGGGGTCACAAATGCTAGATCTAAAACTGTTGTCACAAATCCAAAGTCACAAACAAATCCAATTGTGACACACACTTAAGTTTGCAAGTAGCCAACTGAGCTCCAACCTTTTTTCTCTCTCGGATGTTTACGATTGGCAAGAACAACAAAAACTAGCGTATATATCTGTCTATTAAAACGGCTTTGTTTTTGCTCTTAATTTTCTTTTTTCTACAGACAGCACACGCCACCCGTAGTCGCTTAGGTTGCCCAGGTAAGTCGCCATGCTCTTCTTCGCCACTGAATTAAGTGCAGTGTCAAGGAAGGAGATTATCTTGAAAAATAAATGCTTTATTATCATTAATCTGCAGACTTATTAATATACCTATATACTTTCATCCTGTGTGAAACACCTGACTCTACAAACTATATGTATCTATCAAGTCTTTATTAGAAATCGTCAACCAACCTTGAAAACTGAAGAAACCTATCTATGTATGGTGCGTACAGGAGCATCAATGGAGCTAGAGGGCTGGAAATTTAAACTTTTTGTAGATATGTAAGACTTGTCCGTTTGGCTCAGTCATAAAGAGATGGCTACCGATCACTTGGATTTGATTTCAAATCACTGTAGGGAAATGTTAATTTTATAGATATATTTATTAGTATGAAATAAATAGTTATGTATTTCTAACATAAATTTTCGTAGATATGTAAGACTTGTCAATTTAGCTCAGTCTGTAAGAGAGCAGCCTACCATTCAGTTGGTTGTTATGGGAAATCACGGTCAGAGAATATTTTAATTTTTATATTGGTTTAGTTTAACATGACGGGACAGACAAACAGTGAAGAGTTTACTCCCCTAAATTTGGTGAGGATTGTTCTTGTTATGATAGAAAAAGTCAACTGCAGACTTGGACAGGAGTTTAACAAAAGACCTGGATTGAAATGACAAGAGAATTCGCTTAAAAACCGGTTGAATGACTTTAATTGATTTCTCTTCTTTGTATTCTTTTCATGAAGACAAATTAGTCAGGATATTTGTTTATCTCGGCCAACAAAGTTGGCATATATAATACAACATTCCAAGGGAAATTATGAATCACCACCATCCATATATGCTGTGTTGGGGGCGATCAATGTTTAAGTTACTTTTCTCGCCTTTTGTTGGGCTGTGATCACTAAGAAAGGTCTGAATTTTTAAAAAACAAGACTACTAGTTCTGATACGTAAACTTAAAAGCAGAAGAGGTACGTGAATTCGATTCTTACCGGGGGGTTACTCTTTATTTCCGATTGCACTGTTTACTCATAGCCGTAGAATGACGGCCCGGGTCAAAGTTGTGATAAAACAACTAAAAATTAAGCTGATGGTAAACACTGCTCAAAATTAATAAAAATATTGTCTTAAAATACTTCATCCAATAATAAGAATAAACTAGCATTCCAAGGTAAATTATGAATCACCACCACCACCCATATATGCTGTGTAGGGGGTGATCAATGAATAAGTTACTTCTCTCACCTTTTGTTGGGCTGTGATCACTAAAAAGGTCTGGATTTTTCTTTTTTTTTAAAACAAGCAAATGGTGACCAATTTAGCATAAATATACATTGCATATTGAACCCCCACTAAAAACCTATTTTGGAAGGGAATTTTCAAAAACAACAAAACATTTTACCTACTCCTTGAGAGGAGTGTGTGTGAAAATTACAAGTTTCTACTATGAACGGTTAGGGCCAGATACATATAAATGGGTGAACACATGAATAAACTACACCTAGCAACAGTGTTTAAACCAGTATGTTGTTGGTAGCAGTGATTAATAGCTAAACTACTGTTTGTAAGTATTTGAACAAAACAGACATTATGCTTGTATGGCTTGGTTTTGAGAGTTAAAAACAGAAACTTGATGTAAGAAGAACCAAATTTTATTGCAATCAGCACAACAAGGCATGTATTTACTCATGTTTTGTGGTTCTGAATGCTAAATTTCTGGAATAATTTAATCAAAGAAAGCTGGCTTTTACGAAACTCTACCAGAGAAAAATTCTTTAAAAGCTACCCCAGTCATTTCTATTGTGGTTTGATAATGTTTTCTTTCGGGCAGAAAACAATTCCAAGAGATTTGAATTCTTCAAAAGAATATCTTCTTTCTCAGCACTCGAAGAAAAAATGTTGGATTAGATTAACAAAACCCAAAAGAAAACAGAAGCGTGTTATGGTTTTCCCTGGATGGAATTTCCGAGTTGCCATGCGGAAAGATCCAAAGTTGGAAGCCTGCAATCAAAGGAAAGGGTTCTTGGGATTCTACATTGCAGACAATCTCCAGGCGAACCATTTACTAATAATTCTTGTTTGTAGCACTTTCCGGTGGCCATGCCTTCTCGATGAAATTCCTGTTTGCGCAATAAGAACTTTGTGACATTCACAGAGAGACATTTTGAAAGATACCAAGTCAAAATATTGGACATTAATAAAGGTTTTCTTTCTTTCTCTGTCTGACACTCTCGTTTGCTCATTCTTTCTTTGCTTTCTCTTTTAATCTCTCCCCTTCCCTCTCTCTTGCTCTCTCAATCAGTTTCTGTCATTTTAATTCTCTCTTCATTTTCACCCCTCTCCCTCCCTCTCTCTCTCTCTCTCTCTCTCTCTCTCTCATGATCTCTTTTCCCCTTTCTCTATGTATCAACATCTTTCTATATGTATCATGTTAATTCTCTTATTATTTTCCTTCGTCTCTCTCTCTCGCTCTCAGTTTGTGCCATCTTAGTTCTCTATTTTTTCAGTATCTCCCTCCTTTTATTTTCCTCTCTCTCTCATATGATTTCTATCTTCCTTTTGTTCTTATCTTTCTTCATCTCTCTCTCTCTGTTATTTTAGCCCTCTCTTCACTTTTTCAGTCTCTCCGTCTCTCTGTCTGTCTCTCTCTCTCCCTCTCCTTATCCACAAATTTCGTTTCTTATTTTACAACTCAAAATTGTGAAGATTTATCTGTTTTACATTTATATTATTTAAAAAAAAAAATTATTTATTGAATTCCTGGTAAGAACAGATCCGCCCACACTGTTCCTTTTGAATCGTTTTTTTCTTCGGTGACTGAAGAAGGAAAAGACAACGAGGGAGGGGGACAAGAAAAGGAGAGAGAGCAGGAGGAGGTAAAGAGATTAAAAAGGTGGAAAGAAGGAGAAGAATGGGGAGGATAGGGAAAGGAGAAGAATGGGGAGGATAGGGAAAGAAAATGAAGAAAAACTGATGAAAGAAGAAGAAAAGTTGGTGAGTGACCAAATGAGAAAGAGAGGAATTTTCGATGTGAGAGAAACAAGCAATAATCTTTCTTTTTTTGTCAACAATTTCCAATTGTTATTTGACAACATCAAAGAACTGAACTCTTTCCCAAGACCCCGGAT
This sequence comes from Architeuthis dux, assembly GCA_006491835.1. Classification (NCBI taxonomy): domain Eukaryota; kingdom Metazoa; phylum Mollusca; class Cephalopoda; order Oegopsida; family Architeuthidae; genus Architeuthis; species Architeuthis dux. Next base: position 2,915,739 of record VCCN01005116.1, on the reverse strand, counting down.
TTATTGGGGGGGGGGGGCGAGATTGAATTTGTGTATGTGTGAGTGTGCATGTGTGTATGTGTAAAAGACAGAGAGAGGGTAGGGAGGAATGGTCTGTAATTCTATTCGTCTATTGAGAAGCCATAAGGAAAATTGTACAAGGCTTTTTAAATGCCTGTATCGTAAAGGAAAAGTTTTATGAATTCTTGTATGACTAGAAAGCACTCGGAGAGCTCATACCTCTGCAAATGCCATAATGTAATCACTTCTTCTGTAGCCCATTTCCCACCCTTTCAGAAAATGTAATTGAAATTTATTGAGAACTTTTAGAGATATTGTGTGGTGTGATATCGTAAAGGAAAAGTTGTATGAATTCCTGTATAACTAGAAAGCACTCGGAGAGGGCATACCTCTGCAAACGCCATAATGTGTGATGTGGGCATATAGCTACGATGTAGGGGAGATAACTATGCATAGATCCGCCCTAAAATGTAATCACTTCTTCCGTAGCCAATTGCCCACCCTTTTAGAAAATTTTGAATTTATTGAGAACTTTTGGAGTTATTATGTGGCCAGACAGACAGATGGAAAGACACAACCGAATAAATATACCTCGCCAACTTCGTTGGCAGAGCTAAATCAAGACACCTGGGCACCAGGCTAACCTTTTTTCATTACCGCCCTGGAACTGTCCCGAAAAAGCAATTTTAACCGTCCCGAAGGAAATGTAAACCGTCCCCAAAAAACTTTTAACCGTCCCAAAGGAAATGTAAACCGTCCCAAAATGTTGTTTCTTTACTTTGTTATTATCATCTTTAGTTGTTAGTAGCATAATAGAAGCACCAAATGTTGAGGAAATAAATAATTGTCAAACTCCAGTCTAAACCTGGAGTTGACTTTGTTTTTCTACCATAACAACAAAACAAAACGACAGAACAATCCTCACCGAATTTTTAAAAAAAAGATATCTTCCCCGAACGCCTCAGGAAAGGAAGTGATTTAAAAAGAAAAATCTTTTTATTAAATCACTTAAATCCCCGGGACGACGTTAATTTCGAGCCCTACAAGACACTAAGATGATTTGGCTGCATTTTGATGTTATGCTTAAAAGTTTATTCATTTATTATTTGAATATTTCCTGTATTTGCATGTTCGTACCAGATGTCTGTTGGTTATCGTTGGTGATTGAGTGACAGCAAATCTCCTCAAATCTCCAGCACCTTTCTCAGTATCCTATTTATCATTATTACTTTTCAAGGATTTGCATGTTTACACCAGATGGCGGTTATCACTGGAGATTCAGTGACAGCAAGTCTCGTCAAATCATCATCTTTTTAAAAAAAGATTTTTATGCATTTGCAGTTTGTAGATGTCACTGTTCCAGTTGACCACTGTGTAAAACTGAAAGGGAGCTAAAAGCTGGTTAAATATCAGGATCTTGCTAGAAAAGTGAAAGAAAAGGTGACCTTTGTACCCATCATTACTGCAGCACTTGAGACGGTTCGGGGAACTTTGCAAAACATTAGAAAAATTGGAAATTCGAGGAAGAGTTTCGAGGATACGCACTGTCATTTGATCTCCAGCAAAAGCCACCAAGTTCCGTTTCACTTCTCAAGTGTCCTCTGCACAATCATGCACTGGTCATTTCGTTATTTACTTAAGTTTTCCATGGAGATGCGTTACTTCCCATTTTTGGCTTTTACTTTTTAGATATTCTGCTACCCATTTCGGATAGTGGGAGAAACCTGAACAATTGTAGGTCTTTCGTAAAAGCAACGTGGTCTAAAGGAATCTTTCGAAAGCGGGGGATGATGCCTGTACATGTTTTTCTTTTCTTTGTGTACACTGAACTTCATGCATTCTTGTTCAGTAACCAATTTCAAACTTCATCTACTACATCTATACATAATGGGTACAAACAGCCGACCACATAAATAGCTAACCAAATTCCACATGGGTTTTTATCAGTGTCCTCACTTGATACAAAACATGAACATACAGCTCCTTCTGCTATGTAGGTCTTTAAAAGATGCCCGAAGCACTTACGTACAGTGGTGTAGTGCTGTGGGAACGTTCCCTTACTTTTGGGGGGAGGAGGAACGGCGTTCTCTCACTATCTATATACTACTATAATTCTCTATTTGAGCCTTCCTTTATAAGGAAAAATAGCCAGTACATGTTCAAATACGTATCCCATATCGCCACAAAACGTCTCTGAAATTGGTTAAGTTTCAAAAGTTCTCTCGGGGGCTAGGTTTAACCGCCCCCCCCTACAAGAGCAGACAATCCTGCGTCCCCTCACTTCTTTTTTTTTAGCACTAAACCACTGGCTACGTAACACATATACGATGTAGAACGCACGCTTTCTTTTAAAATTGCAAGAGCAGTTGCGGTACTAGGGATGGATCCCCGTTGCCTAGCTTAAAAGAACCCAGACCCATTTCTACTTGAAGGAACGTTATGTGGGATTCTGGGTAGACAAATTGACACACAGTCACGTGACTGCACCAAGATGTTCAGTAGATGTCACTTAGTACACTTCATGAGTTGAAATCAAGGATAAAATATAATATTATATAAGAGTCTGTGCAGATCAAGTAAATTGTATGTGACACTTAGTACACTTCATGAGTTAAAGGCAAGGATAATATGTACTATTATATAAGAGACTGTGCAGATCAATTAAATTGTATGTGACACAGTGGGTTCTTATGGGTTAATCACACATAGCTGTTACACTTAAGTAAGTGTGGCTGACATTCCAAAGACCTGTTTCAACAGGAAGAAGAATGGCCTATAAGCAATGCGTCCTCCCAATAGTCACCTAATGGAGATGCAACGTGGAACCTAACCAAAGGATTTAGAATTTTAATATTTCATAACGTCTAGAAATTGAAAATAATTTTCAATATTTTTCCTTTTCATAGTTTATTGTTATTTTTCCAAAAAGAGTTATTTGCCGCGACAACGTTCATCGCGACGAGAATTCAATGCGAGATGATACTGCATCACAGCAATGGTTAACCATTTTGGCTGGACGTGTCGAAATTTTAATTTTTAAAAAATCTTTCAAACTGAGAACAATGCAGCGTGCACTGGAGAGGCTTATGCTTGGGGTCACATGGGGGGATCACAAGACAGCACAGTATGTTAGAGAAAAAACAGGAATAGAAAACTCAGATGGCAATGGGCAGGTCATGTGGCAAGTATGTCAGACAATGTCTCGACATCACGACTCACAACGTGGATCCCCAGAGATCATATGCGAAACTGTTGCCGAGAGAAAATAAGATGGCATGACGATTTAGACAGGTTCAGCAGATATTGACGCCGTCACACCCGCGATAGAGAGATCATGCGAATCTTGGAACCTCTATGTCCAACTACGGATGTTAACAGGCAGATGATGATGATTTTAAGGTGGGAGGCT
>VCCN01005116.1:2843495-2853618 GCA_006491835.1 Architeuthis dux | reverse complement strand
AGAGTCCAAATCCAAATGAACAGGATTGTCTCTGTGGCTGGGTGGAGAGGTCTACGGGTATTTTGTAAATGAAATATGCCTTTAAAACTCTGCCAGTCCGGTTAAAACACTCAATAATATTTTGTATCAGTACTCTTGGGAAAAGCATGAAACCAAACATCACTGATGCTGCACCAAGACCATGTCGTGATTATGGCTTGTCTTTGGCATCCAGTTGTAAAACGGAGAAAAAAATATTCAAAGAGTTTTTCGCTTGATTGAACTCCTTCTTGTTGTTTGTGTTGTTAACACGACGTTTCGGCCGATCCATTCTACGGCCTTCTTCAGGTGTACTACCCAAATGTGATGTTGGTAAACAGAATTGTTTTCTCTCCAATGGTAGCAAATGCTTCTAACGAAGGATTCAATCGTCCAAAATCTCTTTGAATGTTAATGGGCCATCTCAAAATTATAGACAGAAAAAAAGATAAGCTAATTGTGTGCAAGTTTTTCTCTATGACTTCTAAAATGATTGAAACATAATTATTTCAAGAACTATTGGAAGCAGTATTGCCATCTTTACTGTTTCGATCACAATCCTTCGGCCAGTTCACTCTCTGGCCTTCCTAGTGATATCTAAAGTTCTATTGTCATTAATATTTCTTATCCGAACGTCAGACAACACTAGAAAGACTGGAGAGTTGAATACAATAAAGATGAGGATACTAGTTCAAATACTTCATGGAATAATGACAATACTTTATCTCAGAACTTTAGATATCACTAGGAAGGCCAGAGAGTGAACTGGTCAAATTCGGATATGAAGTATTGTTATGTAAATAATAAGACGAATGAGAAGAAGAAGAAGAAGAAGAAGAAGAAGAAGAAGAAGAAGAAGAAGAAGAAGAAAGAGGAGGAGGAGGAGAGAAAATTAATGAGGAAATACAGTGAGGAGAAAATATTATAAACCGTCAACCAAAACTGTCAACATAGGTTTCTTCAGTTTTTAAGTTGGTCTAGCTTGCTGGCTATCTATTTATGTATGTATGTATCATGCATACAGACCGTACCAATTGCGCTAGAGGGCTTACAATTTAACCATTTACTTACTTTTGATTTGTATTTTGAAATATTCATCTCCTAAATAGGTGTTTAGTGTGTGTGTGTGTGGGGGGGATCAATTTGCAATGTAAGTTTATCCTAAATTGGTCCATTAGTTTGTGTTGGGACCTTTTTAGTGATCAATGCCTAACAAAAAGCGAGAGAAGTAACTTAATCATTGATCGCCCCCTTTTCCAATTTTTTAATTGATCACCCCCAACACGACCTGCTACCAACGTCGGTTTCTATTCAGTGTTTAACCAGGCCTGTTTTATTCAACGTTTGTAAACGTACGGACAAACGTAAAACTGAGGACCGAAGAAGAGAACATCAATGGAGATAGATGGCTGAAAATTTAAACATTTTAAAAAATAATTCCGCCCAAAATAGATTTTTAGTGGGAGGTTCAATTCACAATGTAAGTTTATGCTAAATTGGTCCGTTAGTTTGTGTCCAGCAGCATTCACGCTTTTTGTTGTTGAAAATTCAGACTTTTTCTAGTGATCACTGCCTAACACACCGTAGAGAAGTAACTTATTTATTGATAACCAATTTTGTAATTGGTCACCCCCAACACGACCTGCTACCAAGTGTTTAACCAGGCCTGTTTTATTCAACTTTCGTAAACCTAAGGTCAAACATAAAACTGACGACCGAAGAAGAGAACGTTTATTTGGCTGACAAAACAAAAGAAGAAAAGAATGGAAAACAAAATAAAATAAAATAAACCAAAGAAACTACGTTTCCTTTCATAAAAAAAATGTTTTTTCAAAGCATGTTATTTTAAGGAAGTATTTCTGTTTGGAGATGACGAACAACTGACAGACATTAACAAAAACCAACTGACAATATATTCCAAAGAAGAACACTTGAGTGTCTAATTCTTAAACCGATGGCCTGGCAGATGCACCAGAAATGAGCCAAAATTTATTATTTCTTTCCAATTTCCTTATATAATTAAATCTGCCCCGGATTTTCTATTGAGCAAAAATGTGTTTTCGAATTGGTTATGTTTTTATAGGTTTGTCAGTGTGCGTAGCTTTTCATTCATAGTTGTAAATGTGTTTTTTTATAGGTTTGTCAGTGTGTGTTGCTTTTCATTCATAGTTGTAAATGTGTGTTTTTATAGGTTTGTCAGTGTATGTAGCTTTTCATTCATAGTTGTAAATGTGTGTTTTTATAGGTTTGTCTGTGTGCGTAGCTTTTCATTCATAGTTGTAAATGTTTGTTTTGTAAATGTGTGCTTTTATAGGTTTGTCTGTGTGTGTTGCCTTTCATTCATAGTTGTAAATGTGTGTTTTTATAGGTTTTGCCTGTGTGTGTTGCCTTTCATTCATAGTTGTAAATGAGTGTTTTTATAGGTTTGTCTGTGTGTGTTGCCTTTCATTCATAGTTGTAAATGAGTGTTTTTATAGGACTGTCTGTGTGTGTAGCTTTTCATTCTTGCTGTAAATGTGTGTTTTTATAGGTTTGTCTGTGTGTGTAGCTTTTAATTCATAGTTGTAAATGAGTGTTTTTATAGGACTGTCTGTGTGTGTAGCTTTTCATTCATAGTTGTAAATGTGTGTTTTTATAGGTTTGTCTGTGTGTTGCTTTTCATTCATAGTTGTAAATGTGTGTTTTTATAGGTTTTTTGTAACTGTGTGTGACCAAGTTGAATTGTAATTAAATATACAACTAAAAGTTAAGATGAAGGTCAATAGTAGTTAAAAATTAATAAAATTGGTTTACAATGCTTCGTCAAATTAAAAATAAAATAAAATAATGCTCTTGTATGCCGTCAGATACGGTAGTTGACAGCTTTGTATGTGTCTTCACACAGGTGACATTTGCTGTTTTGCTGTATCTTGCCTAGTAATATTAATATAACATTTTCGTTTTTAGAAACCGTCAACCAAAACTGTCAACATAGGTTTCTTCAGTTTTTAAGTTGGTATGTCTGTCTGGCTACGTATGTATCACGCGTACACTCAGCACCAATAGAGATAGATGGCTGAAAATTTAAACATATAAAAAAAGAATTTAGCACAAAATAGATTTTTAGTGGGAGGTTCAATTCACAATGTAAGTTTATGCTAAATTGGTCCCTTAACTTGTGTCCAGCAGACTTTTTCTAGTGATCACTGCCCAACAAAAGGCGTAGATATATAACTTATTTATTGATAATCTCTTTTTCCAACTTTTTAATTGATCACCCCCAACACGACACGCTGCCAAAAGACGCTGGTCATGTGACGGTTTCTATTGAGTGACTAACTAGATAAGGTATATCCTCACTAAAAGTGAGGATATAATGTTCCCCGCTTACACAATAAATCTAAACAAGAATGTTTTGAACATATTTAAATAACTGGCAGTGTACCTGGCCAGATTAATTGAAAATGAATCCATCAATGATGGTTGCAATGCTGGTAGGCTTCTAGTCGGAGACCAATATTCTAGAAGCGACCAGAACGTAGACGATTTACAGAATAGTTGAGGATTATTTTTATCTCACGTATACACCTAAAATATATCTTGCTATAACCGATATTTTAGACGAATTCAGACATCTAAAAGGATAATGGATTAGTTATATATTTATTCTAAAATCAACGCAGACCAAGCATAAACGAAATTTATTGCAATGAAGTAGCTGAGTTTTCAAATGACAGAAGATATAAATCAATTAGGATTTAATGTTGAAGGGAGATGTTGAAAATGGCCTAATCAGTCGTAACATGTACATCAGAAGACATACACAAGACGGAACTACGTTCATAAAAACGTTGATTTAAAAATTTTAAGCTTTTTAAAAAACAATTTTGAAGTTTTAGAATTTTAACATTTATAACGTCCAGAACACTGAAATTGAAAATAATTTTCATTTTCATAGTTTATAATTAGGATTTAAAATAGAAATAATCAGGATGCAGGGGAAGTAAAAGTGAAAAGAATTCCTGGATCCGCCCCCACAATTTGATCATTTTTTCGTACTCAATTACGTGCCCCCCACCCCTGAATTTCATCGAAATTCATTGAGAACCTTTGGAGTTATTTTTAATGTGGATATATAGCTACGATCCATGGGAAGAATAAATCCTGTATCTACCCAAAAATGTAATTATTCTTTCTGTAGCCCATTGTCCCCAGTTCCGCAAAATATTAAAATTCATTGAGAAATTTTGGAGGTATTGTGCATAGGAGACATATAGCTACGAGGCAGGGGAGGACGAATTCCTTGATCCACAGCAAAATTCAATCACTTCTTTCCTATCCCATTGCCCACACTTCTACACAATTTAATTGAAATTTATTGAGACCTTTTGGAGATATTGTGTGGACAAACATACGGAAAGATGAAAACACGGAAAGGCAGACATGGGTGGATACATTTACCTCCCCTAACCTCTTCGGCAGAAATAAAAATACAAATAGTAGCAAAAATAAATAAAGAAAGAATTAATGTCTCGCCGTGACCAGGATTCGAAACAGGCTTACCTTTATCATATTTCCTTGCTTATACGGATGTAAAACAACGGTGTCGCTATGTTGTGTCTAACTTGTATTTTACATCCGTCAAAGGGAAACCAAGAATGACTCTCTTCAGAAAAGACACCATCATTCCATAACTACTATAAACAACCACACATAAACGAATTAAGCTATCGATTGATAAAAACCCCATGTTTCTATTTTCATTAGTTTCCGAGTTATTAAGCTTCAAAAAGCATGACGAACGGGCCTGACCGGGTTGCATCGTTTTTGAAAAATCTAAATGAATCTTCAAAACACGTGTTATCGAATGGTAAAAAACGCATGCTTCTATCCTTAGTAATTTCCGAGATATGGGGCAGTTCTGTGACCAATACATTTGATAAGAACGACCTCGCTTTCTGCTCGGTCGCAACCAGACCTGTTAAACTTTTTCGTTTTTTTTTCTTCCAAATATTAAATTAAAAGTAAAATGCATAAATAATGTGATTATGAGATCCGTGATTCGATGACAGAAACGAAATTCCCCTTCCTTCATAATCCCAATACTCTCACTTACGTACATACGTATCCAGTAACCCAGTGCGGGGTCGCTCGGGCACCACAGATGATCTCATCATGGGTGTATCACGGGCGAGATAGTCTGACAGAGCACATATCTCTTTAGACCAGTTTGGAAACAGAGTTGTCCTTATTCTAGACTAGTTTCCATGATGGCCAGAGAACCAAGACTGCCTACTATTTAGCCATAGCCGGAGGGGGTGATTGGTTCATGCCTTTCGAAAATTAGTTCAGAGTGAACACACACTATCTCAGCTAGAGTTTGGACTCGGCTCGCCGAATCTATCATTCCGTGCCATCAACCGCACGGCCACTCCGCACTCTTACGGTTAAGCTAAAGCCGCAAGTATTTATTTCCATGACGTTGTTTGAAGGTTTCTTTGTTTGCACAAATATATTATCGGCCGATCGATTTTAGAAACCGTCAACCAAAACTGCCACCATAGGTTTCTTCAGTTTTTTAATTGGTCTGGCAATGGGGCGAGAGGGCTGACAATTTAAACATTTACTCCTTATTATGTCTAGAATTTTTTTTTAAAATCCTCCCCATAATAGTTTTTTTGTATGGGTTGAATTTACAATGTAAGTTTATGCTAAATTGGTCCCTTAGTTTGTGTCCGGCAGTGTTCAAGCTTGTTTTTGAAAATGTGGCCTTTAAATGAGCAATGCCTAACGAATGCCTAACAAATGCCTAACAAAAGGCGAGAGAAGTAATTCGTTGATCACCCCCTTTTCCAATGTTTTTAATTGATCACCCCCAACACGGCATGCTGCCCAAAGACGTTGGTCGCATGATGGTTTCTATTTGGTGACTAACCAGACCTGTTCTCTTTAGTCTTACTAATCGATGAAACTTCATTTGACCTCGGGCTCAGATTATTGAATTTCCAGCGCCGTTTTGCCAAGGGCGATTCTTAAATCCCAGCAATCAGCGCTATCGTGGGGTATCGAACGAATTATAACCAACCTCAGGTTGCGATAAGACATGATATGGAAGCAGCTTTGCGCCATATCGCATTTCTCGGGCCAATCTTGCCAAAGTTTAAGGACTTAACATTTTCGGCGATGTTTGTTCGACAAGAACGATCTGAAGTCTCGGGTTAGCGATTAGAGTAATCATCCGATTTTAAATTAATCACCAACAATATCCCCCCCACACTTACACCAATCCCAGAGATAACCCCGGGCTCTCGATGGCGAGATAATCCAGACTTTAAGAACTTCAAGTTAAAAATCAGTAGATTTGCTTAGCATCGATTTTGATCGACTCGAGTTAAGTATTGAATAATTTACAGTGTGTGCAAAAGGTATCCGATAATTAACAAAAAAATCATTTTAACATCATTTACAGCTTCCAAATTGATGGAATTTTGACCAAATCAAAATATCAAAAGAATATTGAAACAAGTTTGAATATTGCAAAGACATGTACTTAAATCAGAAATCTTTGGTCCAAATTCTGTCAATTTTGAAGATGCATAAGGATATTAAAATAAACCCTTTGAAATGTTTCGGATACTTTTTACACTCATTGTGAGTAGAAAAACTAACTCAGTTGGTAGTGTTGTTAAATTCTTTAACACTTTATGAGGGTTTCGAACCCAGGAGCAAGCATTAAGCTCTTGGTAAAAGTCAAGCTTGTCACATGCTTTCTGCTGTCAATACTTCTCATCATCAACCCTTTAACGTCCGTCGTTGGACATAGACCTTCTCTAAGATTCGCCAGATCTCTCGATTGTGGGCGTCACGGCGCCAATATTTTTGAACTTGTCTAAATCGTCACGCCATCTTATTTTTTGCCGGCCACGATTTCGCGTATGATCTCTGGGATCCACGTTATGAGTCTTGATGTCCAGCGCTTGTCTGACATTCTTGCAACATGACCTGCCCATTTCCATTTGAGTTTTCTAATGGACTTAATTATATCTCTGACCTGTTTTTTCTCTTATATACCCTGCTGTCTTCTGATCTCTCCGTGTAATGTTAAGTATGATCCTCTTTTGTGCGCGTTGCGTGGCTCTTAGCTCGAGATCCAATGTTATGGTTAGGGTTCATGTTTCTGCTCCATAGGTGATTATCGGGAGGATGCATTGGTTGTCAGTATATACAGTATGTAAAATAGTGTGCATATCTATTACGTTGTTATATATGAAATGTCATTTTTTGAATAGTAAGATGAAGGATGATATAAATAATAAAACGGTGAAAATATGACCCATTTGAAACAATAACCTTTCTCAAACGGTCTTCGAATGATAATATTCCGCCTTTATAAAATTCTGTTGGTTATTGGTCACAAATTCAGTGAAAGCATGAATTATGAATTCCCTATTATTGAACCTTATATTACGGATATGAAGTTCAAAATGCTTGCAAATCTGTCAAAGAAATGTCAGTTGAATATGGAGGATGATGCAAGCCGCCAATCCCAATTCTTTAAGCTAAGACACAGTCAGCTTGGAGGTGTGGGGCGTTAGCTTTCATAGAACGGGCGAGGTGCACCGGGTAGCAATCTGACAATTTGTCTTGGAGAATTTGTTTATTTCTGAAAAGTACACATTGCATCAGAGCTTAAAGAGCAAGGCAAATTCTTGGTCATCAGGATTGGTTGATTGATAAACAACATTTTTCCCCTAAAAAGAAATCCATAATTCACCTCGCGTTTCACTTGATTTTAAAGATGCCACACACTTTCTCTAATATCTGCTAATTAATATCATAAATATCATTCCTAATTAATATTCAGATTTTAATTTTTTTTCTTAGTTCCAATTCAGCGAGAATTTCACTTGATTTTTAAGATGCCACACAATTTGTATAATACTAGAAACCGTCAACCAAAACTGTCACCAAAACTATCAACATAGGTTTCTTCAGTTTTTAAGTTGGTCTGGCTATGTGTGTATGTATCATGCGTACATGTGTAATGGAGCTAGAGGGATGAAAATTTAAAACATTTACTTATTATGTCTAGAAAAAACATCTTTTTTTTCTTCAGAATTCCCCCTCTAAAGGATTTTTTCTCGGGGTTCAATTTGCAATGTAAGTTTATGCTAAATTAATCCCTTAGTTTATGTCCGGTGGTATTTACGCTTGTTTTTTGAAAATTCAAACCTTTTTAGTGATCATTTCCCAACAAAATGCAGAGAAGTAACTTATTCATCGATCACCCCTTTTTCCAATTTTTTTTATTGATCACCCCCAACGCGACATGCTGCCAAAAGATGTTGGTAACGTGACGGTTTCTATTGAGTGACTAATCTGTTAATTAATATCGTAAATATCATTCCTAATTAATATTCAGATTTTAATTATTTGTCTTAGTTCTAATTATTACTTCAACTGAATAGTTGCGCTAATGAATGCAGATTGTACATTGGTCGTGTTTGGGAGATTCTCTGGTCCAGATGACAATGTGTAAGGAGTTATGAAAATGGTGAATGCAGAATACAAACTGTGGGGTCTGTGGTGAGATCCTGGGTTGACTCCTTTAGGAGAACGCTTCCGACAAGACCGGGGGTGAGTTAGAGCTGGGGTCTCCAAACAACGACCCCCGGGCCACCTTCGACCTGCCACAAGATTTTATCTGGCCCGCAGCAACTTGAGATATTTATTAATAATAAAACAAAAATTGTGCAAATTCTCATTTCAGGTAAACATTTGTAAAATTTCAATAATTAAAATTAATTAAAAAATGAATTTATCAGTGTGCATTGTGTGTTTGTAATTGTCACATTTCTCTTTTTGTTCTGAATCATATCATGCTGATTGCAAAATAGATTCAAATTGTAACGGCCCTCGTTATAACGGCACTATTTAATGACACACGTGTTCTAACAGCACGTTTGTTTTTATATTTTTGCAATACTATTGTTGGAGATTGTTTGCACTTGCAGCAACTGCACATTAGCTAATGTGATTCGGACATGAGATCCAGGCTTCCGACACTGGACCCTGACTATTGATTGTAATAGTTTTGTCTTTCGCTTCCGACTCACCGGCGAATGGTCGAATTAAGAGTCTCAGAACTGCGCACAACGTCATTGCCAGGAACACATCACCCCGTGCGAAAAGTTTAATGTTTCTTTCGAGGAAACAAAAAGAAGAAAAGATGCAAAGAAAGGAGAAAGAACCATTTTTCTGACCAATTTAAATGAAGATCTTTAGAATTAAGAAAAAGAATAGCGAAAGGAGGCTATTAACTCTCAATAGATTCGCAACAAAGGCCGGCAAAACAAACTTGAATCGAAAATCAAGTTACTAAAGTCTTTAGAGAAGCCAAGGAAAATTCTAAATTAACGGAACAAAAAACCAGCGTGAGCTTTTTTCCCCCCCAATGCAATTCGCCTATAATGGCTTTTCAACACAACAAATTAAGGCACGCTTTTGGTTGGACACTACAAACAAATTTAAAACCAATTATTTTGTTTCTTCGTTTAGTGAAATTTTTGTTTGAGAAAAAAAGGAATGTTTTTGAGTCACACTGTAAACAAATAATTAATTACCGATTCTATTGACTTTTCAGGAAGAAGAGAAACAAAGGCGAAGAAGAAGAAGAAGTTTTGATTATTGAATGGACAACATCCTCAAGTTTTGCAATATCGAGAGACGAGGAACTTGTGTAATGTATATTTGTGTAGGGTTGTTTATGAATGTTTGTACATGAATACATGTGTGTATCTGTGCATTTATATGTGCGTACATGAGTGTATATATATGTGTGTGAATATGTGTGTATGTTAGCGTATAGATCTGTATATATGAATGTGTGTCTATGTGTATGTATGTGTATATGTATATGTGTCTCCATGTGTATGCATGTTTGTATATGAATGCGTGTCTATGTGTATGTATATGAATATGTGTATATATGTGAATACATGCGTGTATATATATGTTTGTATTTGTGCATGTATATGTGTGTACATGTGTGTATGTATATGTGTGTACATGTGTGTATGTTCGCGTATGGATCTGTGTATATGAATGTGTGTCTATGTGTATGTAT
>VCCN01005116.1:2829180-2841144 GCA_006491835.1 Architeuthis dux | reverse complement strand
TTCTTAGACATAATAAGGTGTAAATGTTTAAAATTGCAGCCCTCTAGATCCATTGGTGTGGCCTGTATAGTGATACATACATAGCCAGCCAGCCAGACAGACAGACAGATAGACAGACCAACTTAAAAACTGAAGAAACCTAGGTTGACAGTTTAGGTTGAAGGTTTCTAATTATCAAGTATAGGGCTAATAGTTGTCATGCGAATATGTCAATTGTTCGAAGTGGAGCAGTTGTGAAATTCAGATGGAATTTTGGATGATATAATGGATTCTTAAAAGAATATTACCGTATGAACCAAAACCCAAGGAAGGTCGAAGAATGCATCCGTTGAATTGCTGTGATCAGGCAACAAAGACGAGGCTACTAGTCAGAATAATTCGTGGAATAATGGCAATATTTCCACTCAGAATTTTAGATGACACTCAGAGGGCCGGAGAGCGAATCAGTCCAAACTTTGTGATCGAAACTAATCTGAATTATTCAACGAATAATGATCATTCTTTTTATTTCAGATCATTTGATAACACTGTACAACATTTATTAAACACTTTTTGATCCTGGGTAATAAGTGTTATTTTCTGATTATGTCTAAAAAGTATAGAACATGGCTATTATTCCATTCAAACTTTGCTTTTGTGATCAGAGCATTGCTATTTTATAATTTACCTGTTTTGCCTCAGTCAGCTATGGGGAAGTACTTGAAGGCTGCAAACTCCTTATCTATAGCTGTGACAAATCGTTTCATAAGGCCTAATTTTATGTACAATGGTGGCATCAACACCTTCCGGGGGTCAAGCAGTGGCTCCCACTTTTCGTTGTCCGTCCCCACACATAATTCGGGCGATAGTGACCAGTCGCTCCCTTAGTAGTGTGCCAAGGTGTCCCTGCTGTCCCAAAGGCAAAGATAGGAGGGACATTTAGTATAGCAATGATCAGCAAGCTAATCTTGCTGGTCATTGTTAGTGGGTTCGATCCTCATTGGATCTCCCAATATCGATGGTTTGGTACCAACTTATTTATTCTTAAAAGATTATTTCATAGAAATTCAAATATAACCGTGATTTTTTTCACGGGTATTTACTAGTACTGTAAGAAGCAGTAAGTACAATAGTATTTACCTCTACCGGGTGGAGTAGGCCCCATCAAAATTGAACACCAATGACAACTGGCATACCTGTCCCCCTCTGTTCATTTGTTCATGTCCATTTGTAAAGATTAGGTTGCTCGGAAAATAATGACTGATTTTTGTTGTTAATGTTTTTCATTGAGTTCATGTGGAAACCATCGAGTTTTTCACTTTACCAATTTGCTTTTGATGGTCAGATATTGACACAATGCCAACACCCAGTATCTGTGACATTTTTCTGTTATCTGTGACACGTCAAGTGTTTAGCACTAAAGAGAGGCCGGCGGATACAGATTGCCAAAAGTTATCCCCATTGATTGATAAAATGGCTAGATTTTTTCAAGTAGAATAGTACACTGAACTAGGTTAAGTTTAGACGAAGTCTACGATAAGATAGCTTATATTTTTAAAAATTCATTTCTGCATTCAGTTATCTCCAAATATATATTTTTTTGTTTACATGGATACTTAACAAAACTTCGTACATTGCAGTAGATGTATTTAAAAAAAATGATTATTGTTTTATATTTCGCTTCACTAAAAATGTAAAGTATGTAAACGAAAAATAAGATTTTTAAGATAACTGAATGCAGAAATGAATTAAAAGAATAAAAGCTTTTTTTTAAAAATCGTAGACTTCGTTTAAACATAACCTAGTTCAGTGCACCATTCGACTTGAGAAAATTTATCCAATTTTAGCCATTAGTTTGTTCGTTTGTTTTGTTTAACGGCACATCGACCCTTGGTGGGTCATTTAGTGCCGAATTCAGTAGAGGGGAGATCTCATGTCCCCGTGACTAGAGGCTTGAGGGGGGAGAAATTATTTATTCGTCTACCCACGGCGGCAAATTATGACATGAAATCTTTTTAATGTGGGGTCCTGCACGCGAACGCGCAGGCAGAGGGGTGGAGATCCCATGTCCCCGTGACTAGAGACTGGAGAGGGGAGAATCCCAAATCCCTGTCACTGAGACAAATGCCACGAGGACCGAAATAAGCTGGCTAGTGGTCAAAAGATTCTCAGGACGAATCCCGAGCATGCTAATGGCGATCGCCTCCCGACCAGCTGGCCAAGATATCCTGTGCAACTTCTCCCAGGTATCCGGAGATATCCGAGCATGCCACAAGGAACCCCGAAGGGCCGTGGTTCCCTGAACTTCGAGACCATGGCGGTTTCGAAGAACAGATACTACATTTTGATCTTAGCCAAAAGGCCGAGAGCGTCCAGCAGCAGCAATACCTTAACCGTACTACATCAAAACCAGCGCTAATCAAAGCCGCACTATTCAAGGTATGCCTGTAATTGTAAACTAAAGAAGAAAAACTAAGAGCGAAGGATAGAATTAAAACCGGAAGCTTTCTTTTATTAATTCAGCTGAAAGATGGCGTATGGATATACAAAGTTAGAGAACATATTTTGAAGACTGAATAATGATGCTATGAGTGAACGTTCACTAATTGTTAGCCATGGGGGATAAGGATAAGTCTGTTGTTTATTTTAATGATTGTTTGGGTGGGGCACCACTCAGAAGGCATTGGTCTACTCCTTTTCCCTCATTAAAAGGGAGTGGAACGATCATCAATGATAAATCCTGAGGGTCAGAGCCACCCATGGGATAAATCGTCTTCACGCTCAGAGATCATTGCTTTAACTCATCATCGTGGTGAGCCGTCCGCACAATAGTCTCAGACATTCGTGCGATTCATACTTTAGAAATATCCTCAAAAGTATGTTTAATGTTAAAAGACCAAATAGCTTCCCAGGTGATCTTACACATACTGCAACACTACCATTGGGCTGTCTCATTTGCATATCTAACAATGAAATCTATTCCTTATTAATTATCAGAATAAATAAAACTATTTATTTTAATAGTTTTCCATTATTATCTCTAATTTCAATTAATTAATTACCAGCAGTAATATCCGGTGTTGTCTGAGGGAAAAATAACTCCAAATAAAACAACACGGTTTCCCTTTAGACCACTAAAAAAGAAAAAAGAAAGTTCCATTCGCTTTTCACCCCTTGAAGGGAGAAAAGTTTCCCCTTGCTTTTGATCCCTAAAAGTGAAAAAAGTTCCCTCTCGAATTTGATCCCATAAAGTGTAAAAAAGTTCCCCCTCGATTTTGACGCCTAAAAGTGAATAAATACATTCCCCTCGATTTTGACCCCTAAAACTGAAAAGAAATTCCCCCTTGCTTTTGACCCTTAAAAGTGAAAAAGATGTTCCCCCTTGCTATTGACCACTAAAAGTGAAAAAGATGTTCCCCCTTGCTTTTGACCCTTAAAAGTGAAAAAGATGTTCCCCCTTGCTTTTGACCACTAAAAGTGAAAAAGATGTTCCCCCTTGCTTTTGACCACTAAAAGTGAAAAAGATGTTCCCCCTTGCTTTTGACCACTAAAAGTGAAAAAAAATATTTTGTGAAAAGAAATTCTCCCCTTCATTTTGACCCCTAAAAGTGAATAAAATTTCCTCTCGTTTTTGACCCCTAAAAGTGAAAATCTTTTTTATCGATTTTGACCCTTAAAAGTGAAAATTAAAAGTTCCCTCTTGATTCTGACCTCTAAAGGAGAAAAGTAAAAGTTCCCTCCATATAAGGTACACAACCTCCAATCCCCGAATTTCGTGTTTTGGAAAAAAGCTTTATCAATGAAGTTCAGCAGTATAGTTACATCATCATGGAAGGAGATGGGAAAGGCCTTGGTCCAGCAGTGGACTCATAACGGCTGATGATGATACACATATGCATGTTACAGTAAGATTTTGAAACTAGTGATTACGTAAAATCATTAGGGATTTTATGAAATTCCATTTCAGCAATTTCATTAAATTCCTAATCCCCAAACAAGCTGGTAATGCTGACCATTACTACTGCAATGAGTTCGATCCTCACAGGGTGCCCCACTACAGTGGCATTGTGCCAAACTAAGCTGTATATACACTGCAAGTACTGAAGATTTTTTTTGACACAATTTTAGATGTAAAATTAAAAATATTAGCAACACTGCCCTTCTAGATCTTCATGCAAGAAAAGAACTGACACATCTATGGTCTGATTTTCAGGCTTGTTTGAAACTAATTTTGACTTATTTAATTTATCGACCACGCCTATGAAGTAATAAACACACAGACAATGGCTATTCTGACATGGTATACTTTTGCTGAACCGGCGATTTATCGTCTACCTGACCTTTTTATTTTATTTTATATTCGGTTAATTAAACTTTATTCAACAGACATAATTTTATTTAAGTGTCTTTCTGGGCACTTGTTCATTGTTATTCCCAACGCAGGGATGCCAGATAGTTGGAGACTTTTCTGGCCAAAAACACGTCAGAAATAGCCAAAAATGGCCAAATTCCAAAATTGTTTATAAAACGTTGCAATACAATACAACGCTTTACACGCTAAAACTAAGAATTAAAAAAAAATACTACTGCAACAAAATCAACTTTTTTGTTCCGTAAAGTAAGGGTCCTGTTTAGCTGTTTACATTGTAAATAGAACGCCACTGTATAACTTTTAAAAAATTGACTTTTTTCAATCTGACAAATTTCCTGATAAAACGTTTGAAAGCACATAAAATCAATTGCGAAATTTTTTCCCAACTTTTTAAAATGAAATGTTCGAATTTAATGAAAAAATGCCAAAAAACTGGCCAAAGATTAAATATGGCCAAACCAAAAAGTTCATGGCCAAATGCTTTTCAAAAAGGCAAACTTGGCCATTTTATGGCCAAAACGGCAACCGTGTTCCAGCGGAAGCATTGAAACCTTTTCTCTTTTGTGTGTGTTCACCAAATCGTGAAATAATCTATCATTTAGCCAATTTTATACGGCTTTTTTCTTCGTTATTTATAGCAGAGATGAAAGTAAACACGGTTCTTTGTTCGCAACTGTTGACCGAGCGAGCGGTCATCAAAAGGAAAAGTCGGCAACAACGATTCAATAAAGAGTGGCGTCAATTTGGATGACATAAATTAAAGTCTACAAATGAAAAGAAGAAACAAAACCAGAAAGTTGAAGAAAGAAAATACTGGGTGGATCTCATTCAGAGGTCAGTGCAAACACAGTATGAAAATTGTCTTTTCAAAACCTCCTTTCTTTCATACAACGCAATCTGATTTTTTTCACATGCGCTAGCATCTCTAGCATCGATTGCCGTCACTGACTGACATACAGAAATGTTGCTCAGTGTTGACAATTCAGATGTAAATTTTATGTTCACTGTCTTAGTGAAGTATCTATAATATTATTCTGTTTGTTCCTACCTGTATTCGAATGTTACGCTTTCAGTAGTAATACAAGGGAAAGGTTAGGTAGTTTAATAAGAGTGTAGGAATAGAGAGGGCAGAAAAGAACATTAGGTAGTTTAATAAGAAGATAGGAAGAGAGAGAGGGCAGAAAAGAAAATTAGGTAGTTTAATAAGAGGGTATGAAGAGAGAGGGGAGAGAATAAAGTTAGGTAGTTTACTAACGGGATAAGAATATTTTTGTATACGAAACTAACACATGTTTGTATAACATTTAGATAAAAACATGGACGGGCAAAGAAGATAGGAAGGGATAAGGGAGAGAATGAGAAGATCCCAGCAAAGGGTGAGATAAGAGCAGAAGCATGTGATAATGGATAATCTTAGTTGTCAACACTCGTGGAATCAAGCAAATTAAAGATAATTATAAAGTCAGCGACCAGAAGAGTAATTAGAGTAAACTCGTTCTAACGGCACTCGTTCTAACGGCACAATTTCTAACGGCGTTTGTTTTTATATTCTCGCTCGGAGATTAGTTTGCAGCAATAGCACAGGAAGATTTCAGCGCATTATGTTAACAAATTAAATCAGTAAACATTTTAAAATGATCTAAAGTAACATGGGCCATTAGACTGTGAAAGGGTGATACAAAGTGATTTTTGCTTATGCTTTCTGGTTTCTCATTAATAATACACTTCGTATAAAATCCACCCGTTATAACGGCACCTTTAAATCACCCAGGTTGTCGTAATAACGGATGTCTACTGTATACGTGTTTATAGTTGATTTGATTTATTGCTTGTAAATCTCCAGGTGTTGTTAGATCAGTGCTTTTCAAACCGGGATACGCGTAACCCTATTAAGAGGGAACGAGAGTTTTCTAAAAACAATGAAACTTTGGAAGTAATAACCGCCAACTAAACGCAACCCGTGTGTCTTGTAAACGTGACGTACATTTGGCAACACTACGTAATTGAAAAGGATCATCCCCTAAAATCAAACACCTCTGGTTTGCAAGTTTATCCGCGCTCGTTCGACTTCCTTCCATGTTCTAGATGTTGTTTTATAAAAGGTATAAGACAAATTTCGTGCGAGACAATCAATTGAAAATGATATGTGGAAGTGTCTCACTGAAACTGTACCTTGAATTGAGTTACCTATTGGAAAGCTAAGCTCATCGATCTCATTGAAAATGCAACATTAAATTAAATAAAATTCTTAACAAATACTACATGTCTAAAGTCCCCATAAAGGTCATACAGATAGGTGAGATTCGAGAAGAGGTCGATGAAGATGAATATATCTACCTAGGTCAGGTAATAAAGCTAGAGAAAGACCATGACTGCGAAATAAAACGACGCATAACGATAGGCTGGAAAGCATTTGGTATGAATAGAGACATTCTGAAGAGCACCTTGCCAATGTGCCTAAAGCGTAAAGTATACAACGGCTGCGTAATAACAGCCATGACTTATGGATACGAAACATGGATATTAACCAAACGAGCTGAAAACCAACTCAGATTAGCACATAGAGCCATGGAAAGAGCAATGCTGGGGATAACTCTAAGAGATAGAAAAAGATCAACATGGATCAGAGAGAGAGAGAGAGAGAGAGAGGACTAGAGTGAAAGATATTATACAACTAATTAAGCAGCAAAAGTGGAGATGGGCTGGTCACCTAGCAAGAAGAGATGACACTAGATGCGGGAAAAGACAAGATGGAGGGACGCGATAGAAAAGTTTGCCGGTAAGACTTGGCAGAGGTTAGCACAAGATAGGTGGTCATGGAAGGAGATGGGAAAGGCCTTTGTCCATCAGTGCTGCTGCTAATGATGATGGTTGTCTGTTCTATGGTGTCCATATATCTTACACTATTTTCTTGACAAGGTGTACGCCAACACTGTCGCACAGAGCGAAAGGGTACGTTGGAAGAAACAAGTTTCAGTGTTAGATGGTTCTACGCGAGTCGGTTATGCTTGCTGTGGAGACTTTTGGATATTTAAATTACGGTCTTATAGTGTCGAATGGTTAGCACGTCTGTCGCACGACCAGAAGATCCCGGTATGAGCGAAGAGTGTGGAAAACTGTTCATTAGGACACATTTCCCTGTGCACTCAGCGGATAATTGAGCACTCTCTAAGCTGTGTGGTTAGGGTAGAGATATCTCTTCGGAAGACTTGCATCCTGCCAAGGGGGTGGTTATTAAACAAGAATAAAGTCCTGGTCTTGCAAGGATCCCTAAGCGGACGGATGCAATTGAAACCAGGACTTCGTCACCGGCCGCCATACTCCATTGGAAGTTGTCTCTGAAGAGGCAGACGCTTAACTCATAGAGAGAAAATGGCGCCTGTTCGAGGTTTTGTTTTATACGTCACGTGATTAGGCATTTTTGACCAATTAGAATTGACTAATCGAAATCTTTTTCTTGATCCACTTTTTAGTTATAAGAGAGTGTGTACGTTAGAGAGTAAGTGAGAAAGGGAATGTTAGAGAGAGTGCGGGGGAGTGAAAGTGAGACAGAGAGTGAGAAAGAAAGAGTAAGAAACGGAGATATATAGAGATAAATGGAGAATGAGGGAGTGAGAATGAGACAGTGAGAAATGAAGAGTGTGAAAGATGGAGTAAGTGTGTAAGAGAGTGAGATAGAGTGAGAAAGTGAGAGAGAGAGTGAGAAAGTTAGAGATAGGGAGAAAGGGATAGAAAATGAGGAGGTTCAACTGAGAAAGAGAATGAGAAAGACAGAAAGAGAGTGAGAAAGTGTGTTAGAAAAGGAGAGAAAGCAAGAGCGTGAAAAAGGAGAGTGTGAGAGAGTGATAGAAGATGAGAGAATGGAGGATGATAACAGAGTCAGGGTGAGACAGAAAATAAGGAAGCGACAGTGAGAGTGAGTGTGAGAGAAGGAGTGATAGAGAGCGAGAGAGGGATAAAGTGTGAGGGATAAAGAGTAAAAGAGATCAAGTGAGAATAAATGAGAGAGAGAGACAGAGACAGAGAGACAGAGAGAGAGAAGGGGAAAGTGGGGGAGAAAGAGATTTTGGTATTAATGAGATAAGAAAGAAAGAATCCGTGTTTTAAAAATCGAATATTTCACTGATCGATTTCCCTTACTGGGGGTCGCGGGGGGCGCTTGTTTTGCTTTTTCTTCTCATACAAATTCACTCAAAACAAATGCATGACACAGATTTTTAAAAACTACACGTTTGTTTGAATGTGAAATAGGAATAAATAAATAAATCCAAAGAATGTTGCAAAGGGGAGAACGGATGAGGAACACATTTCCCGCGTTTCACCCGCTGACATGCGCAGTTGGAGATTTAACAAAAGGCATCATGGGAAACGCCTCTGTCACATCCAATGGTCACGTCCCACGTTTGAGATAATGTTAGCAGAGGTCAAAAAATGCTGGCCGATTATTATTTTAATATCTTTATTTTCCTAAAGCTGCAAGCAAAAAAGAAACAACAACAAAAAAACGACGCATCAAGAAAGGGGAAATTGTATTTATGTTCATTCGTGATATTTATTTCATAAGAAAGGGAAAACAAGGAAGATTCGTTTAAATAAACGAAGGGGAACAAAGGGCTACAAAAGGCCTATT
The DNA here is from genome assembly GCA_006491835.1 of Architeuthis dux. NCBI lineage: Eukaryota > Metazoa > Mollusca > Cephalopoda > Oegopsida > Architeuthidae > Architeuthis > Architeuthis dux. Next base: position 2,832,163 of record VCCN01005116.1, on the reverse strand, counting down.
GTTCGGCAAAAGCTATCCAAACAAATCCACATTTTTGTCTTGCCAATAGCAAAGCGATATCTATTAAATATTACGATCAAATACACAGAAGCCCTGTTTTCGAAAAAGGAGAAAAAAATGGCTGCTTGCTTTTCTTTCAATTGAGACTTATCTAATTTCCGATTCAGTGTTCTTTTCCGGTCACGAACTTTTGACTCCCCAAATGTCGGATCGATTCACAGCTGAAAAAAACAAAAACAACAGGTCTGGTTAGTCACTCAATAGAAACCGTCAAGTGATCAACGTCTCTTGGCAGCATGTCGTGTTGGGGTGATCAATTAAAAAATTGGAAAAAAGGGTAATCAATGAATAAGTTACGTCTCTTGCCTTTTGTAGGGCAGTGGTCACTAAAAAGTTCGAATTTTCAAAAAACAAGCGTGAATGCTGCTGGACTAAGGGATCACTTTAGCATAAACTTACATTATAAATTGAACAAAACCAAATAGGGGTAATTTTCAAAATACATAAAAAACTGTTTTTTCTAGACATAATAAGGAGTGCATGTTCAAACATTCAGCACTAGCTACGCGTGATACATAGCCAGCCAGCCAGCCAGCCAGCCAGCCAGCCAGCCAGCCCAACTTAAAAGCCGAAGAAACCTATGTTGACAGTTTTGGTGACAGTTATGGTTAACGGTTTCTAACAAAACAAAAACGTGACAGAAATTGAAAAAGGGAAAGTGAGAGAAAGCGTGAGAAGATGAAAGAGTGAGAGATGATAAGAGAGTGAGACAGAAAGTAAGGAAGGGTTAGTGAGAGAGAGTGAGACAAGGAGTGAGAAAGGGAGAAATAGTGAGAGAGGGGGAGAAAAAGGGGAAGGTGAAAGGTAGTGAGAGAAAGTGAGATTGTGAGAGTCAAAGAGATAAAGGATGAGTTAGACAGAGTGTGACAAAGCGTGAGTGGAGAGAGTGAGAGAGAAAGGAATTGTGAGTGGGAAAGTGGAAGAGAAAGATGGACTTAGAAGAATAAGAGTAGGGTATTAATGAGAGAAGAAAAAGAAGAAGAAGAAGAAAAAGAAAAAGAAGAAGAAAAAGAAAAAGAAGAAGAAGAAAGAATATATTTTGGAATGCCCAAGAGTCAATCCAACCATTGTGGCAAATGTTGCTTTGTAAACGAAACCGAATTTTATGGTACTGCACGTGAAAAATATGACTTTAATGAATAGGTGGAATTGTCATTCCACTCGCACTAATTTCAACTGGTTGTTTTCAGGTCCGAATTTAACATTGATGGGGCTCAGTGCACAACATTGCTTGAAAACCCTTCTATTTTTGTACATTAGTTTCAAACAAATCAAAACAAAAATGAGGTTTTCATAAAATTCTGATGTTCGATTTAACGTCCTTTATGGACCAATAATCAATCTCTATAATAACCAAATAAATCCTCAAACAAATTGAAGCACTGAAACATTGAAAATAAAAAAATATTTTTTCAAGTCATATCGGGATGTATTAGTATTTGATTATACTAGGCAGTGTCCGTTCCAAAAGTGTATGTTTGGAAGGGGGCGAACAAATACTTCTCCGTCCGTCGTAAGTATTTGAAGTATTTCGCTTACTTCTCTTCAGTATTGCCAAGTGTATTATTTTAAAAACTAGATGTTTTATACCTAAATGTTTATAATTTGTATAGTTTGTATAATTTGTATAATTTGTATAATTGTTTTTTTTACTAGATTTGCCGAGAACCGCTGATCCAAACAACTTCAAACTCGACACTGCATCGCCTTCTGTGTTAACTAATATATCTGGCGAATGTCAACTTCGTACAATGTAATCGCGGCGCACACGTACACAGATTTCTTCTAGTTAGATATTGGAAATCATTTATTTAATAACGCGAATCGAGAACATGTTTTAGAACGACGTAGATTGTCACCCCTAAGTACAAAATGACTACCAGACCCATTTAATTTGCGTTGGGCCGACAGACAGGTCAAGAAAAAACGTTTTAATACAGTAAACCTTCGTTGTAACGGCACTCGTTGTAACAGCATTCGTTCCAACGCCACTATTTAATGACACACGCGTTCTAACGGCATGTTTGTTTTTATTTTCTCGCAAGACTATCGTCGGAGAATAGATAGCAGCAACAACACATGAATATTTCAGTGCATTATTTAACCCTTTAAGCCCTTTTAGCAAACCCGTGTATGGGGCATTAGACTGTAAAAGGGTAATAAAAAGTAATTTTTGTCTGTAATTTTGGTTTCTCATTATTAATAAACTTCGCAAGAAATCCACCCGGCATATTCGTTATAACGGTACTCTTAAATCCCCGAGGGTGCCGTAATAACGGGAGGTTTTTGTATAATAGAGTAACCAAAACCTCCAACACCCGCGTCTAAGATCGAACCTCTACCCTCTGGTTAAAGTCTATCCAATACAAAGTACGATGTCTTAACCTAAGCATAAATGCTTTGTGTCTGGGCCACAGGAAAACCTATTATTCTACATCCTATCCCTCTTTACGCTTTTCATCACTATGAAATCTTTGGCGCCTCCATAGTTCTTGCCACAAAGATCACTTGGCTCCGATCGGAGGTTTTTTGTGTGTATTGAGAAATCAGGTCCCCGCTTTGATGCATTCTTCAGGAGCTGTGCCATATTGTGAAGCAGTCACCTAAGCACCATAGTATAGAAGAATTGAGAAAACCAGAGGAAGCAAAAGACCGACCCCACCTCAGGGAGGTGGGGGTGCGGGGGTGACTTCTTTTGTCTTGGCTTTGTGGAAAAAAGCCGTCGATTGTCATTCAGCAAAACTCTTTTGTTTTTCTCTTATTTTCATCGCAGAGGAAGAAGGTATTTGAGTGAGTAAATAATAGGGTCTGCATTTGTTTGTTTGATTGGTGATAAGAAAACTAAAGCTCTCCGGTGGGGAGACAGGCTAATGGGAGGTGCATAGATAGATGTGATTGGGAAGGGTAAATGTCTGATATATAT
>VCCN01005116.1:2809273-2823632 GCA_006491835.1 Architeuthis dux | reverse complement strand
TATTATTATTCATCTGTGTGTGTACGTACAGCGATTCTTTCTATAGTCATTTACTTTTATTCGACTATTGTCCGAAGAAGTTTCTAGAGTAGAAAGTGAACAGAAAGTGTCTGACAAAAAGAGGCGCACATATGAGAGAGAGAAAAGAAATGTATGAAGCGAAAAAAACAACTTTAAAGCTACAGCGCAACAGAGTCGTAATATGAGATACAAACACGAAAAGTGAATACAGATTATTATAAAGCTTAGCTTTATCTGACACGAAGCATAATGGCGGATTCATAGAAATATTGTTTTGCGCCAATCTCCCCAATAAAAATAGCTTACCTGCCTTGAAAATCGGGATTCGAAATCATGGTTTGTACCTAAGCTTGAGCAACGTCCACTAGTGATAAAATTCACAACTATCTCAGCCACCAGGCAGGCTTCTCGACGCTGCAGATATCTATGAAGCATAGCTCAGTCTAGCACAGGACCAAGCGAGGCGTGTATGGGAAGATTACACTGTGCTGGTCTTCCTATTGCGAAGCGGTATTTACTCGTCTCCCCACGACACAAGGTCGACTTTAAACGCCAGTAGTGCCAGGGATAGTCTATCCACTTTATAGCCTGTTGACAACAATCAGTATACAGCACCGGTCAGGATTATTGGCACTCTTGACTTTTTCTGTACAATATCTTCAGAAGTAAATGTAAATCTACCAAAGTTTTATCATTAGAATATTTTAATACAATGTCCAAAGTAATTTAACAGTATTTTTCAACTTACATGTAGTAATTTCAAAGAATACATCTAAAATATGACCTGGACAGTGATATTGGCACCCTGCCTCTATATTTGGGTAGGGTGTTCCTTTCCCCATAAGGTTCATTTTGCCGTCAATAAGCAAATTGTTGATGTGCATTGCCGGAAAGCTCTATTTTGGTAGCATTGTTACTTGTCCAGGTACTCTTTGGCAAAAATCAGTCATTCCTTTTTATGATTTTCTTTCCAACAATGAGGTCATTCTTGGCTTTCGTTTTAAAGGAAAAGAACACCTTACCAAAGGTTAAGCATGGTGGAGGATCCATAATGTTATGGAGCTGCTTTGCTGCCTCTGGTACTGGAGACCTTCACCGTACCAAAACAATCATGAAATCAAAAACGATTATTAAGAAATATTAGAGCAAAATGTGCTATCCAGTCTAGGAGATTAGATTTTGTCTGAAGACCATGGGTGCTCCACCATGACAAAAACCTAAAGGACACTTCCAAGGGCACATAAGAATGGTTGAAAAGGGAAAAACGAACTGTTTTAAACTGGCCAGCAATGAGTCCTAATTTCTATCCCATTAAAAATCTCTGGAGAAAGCAAAAATCTGAAGTCAGGTTTTCAATGCGTACCATACACCGCAGGAATGCTGCAAACATTTAAGAGTTTGAACAAATTACAAAGGAATAGTGGGAGAAACTACCAGCTGACAGGCGCAAGAAGCTTATAGATGGTTACAAGAAACATTCGGAGGCACCCATTGTTGCCAAAGGGGGCGTGCAACCAAATAAGGGTGCCAATATTATTTATTTTCGATTTCTTCTTTGAAAGATAATGATCTTTTGTTAAATTACTTTGGACATCCTATTAAAATATTCTGATGATATAAATTTGGTAGATTTCCATTTATTTCTGAAGATATTGTACAGGTTACACAAAGAAATTCAAGAGTGCCAATAATGCTGACCGGCGCTGTAACTCGTACTAACTGAGGAAATGAAGAAAACGGAAATCATCCAAGGCACACGATTCTCATTCAAGGAAGCAAGAGTTCCACGAAGAAAATAAGTGTCTCGTCGATTGCAAGCCACGGTTGGTGAATCAGCAACGGAATTGTCCTTGGATCAAATATCTACCTATTATTCCAGCCTGGGTATGGTTATTGTGGAAATAAATATTTTCCAGCGTTTCATTCTCTTTCAGTTTTGCATTGTGTTTTGGTTTAATGTTTGTCGTCAAACTCCAGTCCAAGTTGCAGTTGATTTTGCTTTTCCTCCGTAACAAGAAGAAGAACAATCCTCACCTAATTCGGGGAAGTAAACTCTTCACTGTTTGTAACGTTAAACCAAACAGATATATATATATATATAAATTTCCCTACCGTGATTTAAAATCACGACCAATTGATTGCTAGGCGGCTCTCTTACCAACTGAGCTAACCTGACAAATCTTATGTATTTACGAATTTATTTATTATATATACAATACAAACGTTTCAGTAATCATCTTCAGTTAGAATAGAAGTAGGAGTGGAGTTTTAACCCGTGGAAGCCAGGCTTGTCTCTTTGTTTATGATGACCTGACCCTGAACTGAGTAATTGAATCTCAGAGTCCTACAGATTTTAACTTTTTCTATTCTGAATGACAGCAAATTTTACGTTTATCATAGTGTTCTTGGTGAAATTATAGTCGTTTGCATAGTTTACATTGAGTGACCGTTCCCACCCAGTCATGTTTCTTTTTTAATTCTTTCTGAGCCAGTTTCTATTATTATTATTACTATTAAGACCGACGTTTTCTTATCTAAATTTGTTAAACTGCAAAGGTACTTTCTTGAAAATAGTTGGTAACAGAGAATTGCATACTCCAACGATGTGTATTATTAGGTTGATGCAAATGTTCTCAGAGAAATCTTAGAAGGGTCTGTGAACTGTGACTAAATCAAATGTCAATATTAGATATCCTTTTGTTTTTGTGTGTACACATCTATCTATCTATCCATCTATCTACTATCTATCTATAGCATTGTTCCTGGGCTGCTATGCACGAAAACAGAGAATACAAATTCACCTCCTGTTCGTATAATTTTGTCACTCCAGTCCAAATTGGAGTTGACTTCATTTCCCCCTGTAACAAGAACAATCGTCACCTAATTTAGGGGAGTAAGCTTTTTACGGTTTGTCTATCACGTCACGTTAAACCAAACCGATATATAAAATTAACATTTCGCTAACGTGATTTGAAATCACGACCAAGTGATTGATAGGCGGCTCTCTTACCAACCGAGCCAAACTGACAAGTCTTATTTGAGAATTTATTTATTATATATACAATATAAAAGTTACAATAAACATCTTCAGTTGGAATAGAAGTAGGAGAAGATTTTGACCCCGCTGCAGCCTAGCTTTTCATTTATGAGTTCGTCTAATTAAATACCTGAATCTATTTTCTCACAAATATTTCGACTTGACATTCTGTATTTTCCTCTGAATGTATCTGCATTTAATAGAGGTAAATCCAAAAAAATAGAGGTGGAAGTTGCATGAACAAAATCATTGCATTTTGTGTGATTTTTTAAATATTAATCACGACAATATCTGTTTAAAACTAAACTCTAATGCCATCAACAGAAGATAAAAAGGCGAATATTTCTTGTATTGAAATGTTTCAACTGCAAGGAATGCATTAATTTCCTGTATCCGAAAAGAAGAAACAGGAAAGAATACCAAAGAAAGAGAAAAAAGGGCATTACTTACTTACACACACACACACACACACATATATATATGCAATCAACATCAGGATTAAAAGGAAATGGGCAGGTAATCCGAAAGGAATTAATTATGATGTAATTGAAATAATTTACTAAGTGATTATATGTGTAAATGAAAATTAAATAAAATAAAATAATTGAATATAATTGTCAGTGGATCAAAAAAAAAAGTCTGGGAAGAAAAAGTCATGGACAATAAAACATAATTAAAGGCGTAATTCAGTTTTAATGTGTGACGTAAAGAAAGCTAGACAAAATGCCAAATATTTATATATATATATATTTGCGGGAATAGATTTTAATGGTTCATTACAAGCGGTACTGCCGGTTTCACATATAGATTTTCACAATGAACATTTGAGTGTTATTTCCAATTGTTTTTATACATCTAGTCTGTTGCTTTCTTGATGGCTAGCTGATTTGTCCGATGGGAGTCCGTGCTTCATGCGGGTGTGTTTATGTCTTTCGTTGTTATGCGATTGGCTGTTTAATTCATCGAATAGATGTTTGTGTTTCCTTGTATGTATAATGTATGTATGTTTATGTACATATATAGATGTCTGTATGAAATATATATATATAGTCTGTAGAAACGTTTTTGTTTTCTCATATATGTTTAAAAATTGCCCAGAAACGCCAATAGTGCACGATAAATCCCCCGGTCTACCATCCCCATTCCGAAAAACGTCCGCAACCCCGCGTGCAATACACCAACCACGATCCACCCCTCATCAATGCACTGTCTATATATATGTGTACGTAAAAAAGAGTAAAACTTTTGGTTTGTTCATTTCGAATTAACTACTATTTCTGTAAATGTTATGTTATAATTAGCTAATGTTAATCACACTTAATATAGGGGATCATCAGCTGCTTTTCCATGGACTTGTTTCATATATATCATCATCATCGTCATCATCACCTTTATAACTACTGGACAAAGGCCTTTCCCATTTCCTTCCCTGACGACCTATCTTGTGCTAACCTCTGCCAAATGTTACCGGCAAACCTTTCTATCTCGTCCCTCCATCTTGTGTCTGGTCTTTTCCCACTTCGTTTACTGTCCCAGCGACACCAATCGGTTAGTCTTTTCCCCCATCTATTGTCATCTCTTCTTGCTAGGTGACCAGCCCATCTCCATTTTTGCCGCTTTATTAGTTGTAATAATATCTTTCACTCTAGTCCTTTTTCTATCTCTTATTCCTAGCATTGCTCTTTCAATGGCTCTCTGTGCTATTCTGAGTTTGTTTTCAGCTCGTTTGGTTTATTTCCACGTTTCACACCCGTAAGTCATGGCTGGTATTATGCAGCCGTTGTATACTTTACGCTTTAGGCACATTGGCAAGGTGCTCTTCAGAATGTCTCTATTCATACCAAATGCTTTCCAACCTATCGTCATGCGTCGTTTTATTTCGCTGTCATGGTCTTTCTCTAGCTTTATTACCTGTCCTAGGTAGATGTATTCATCGACCTCTTCTAGAATCTCACCTTCTATCTTTATGATCTTTTTGGGGACTTTATCGTTGAACATTACTTTTGTCTCCGTTCTGTTCATCTTTAAGCCTACTTTTTTACTTTCCCTATGTAGATCGGTTCTATGACATCGGAAGCATCCGAGAATATATATATAAAAAACAAAACAAAATGAAAACAATTTTTAAAAAATAACTTGGGAATCGAAATACTAAATATACAAATTAGTCGGTGAATGGAAGTTGAAAAACTTGTATAAAAGAACGGACACACAGACAGACCAACGGACACACAGAGAGACCGACGGACACATATACAGACCGACAGACACACAGACAGACAAACAGATAGACAAACAAACTCGACATTCTGATTTTCAAAAGTGTCCACAGTTCAGAAAATATTGGCTTTGCGACCCCCACGACCAAGAGGTCTGGCGAATCTTGGGGAAGGTCTATGTCCAAAGACGAATGGGTGTATATGAATGTGAGTGTTAATTGTGTATCAGTGTGTGTATAGGTGCACATGTGTGTATGTGTATGTGTATATGTGTGTGTGTGTGTGAATGTGATTATGGACGTATGCAGGTGTATGTGTAGGTGTATAATTGTGTGTAGGTATATGGATGTGTGTACATATATGTATCAGTGTGTGTGTATGATTGTATGTTGGTGTGTGAGTTTGCGTGCATGAGCGTGTGTATGTATATATGGGGTGCATAATTGTATGCGGATATGTGAGTATGTGAATGTTTATATAAGTGTGTGTGTGTTATGTATATATGAGTGTGAATGTATGTGTGTGTGTGTGTGTATGTTATCATTTTCAGTTGGACGAACTGTTTTGATCAAACACAATAGCGATAAGGTCCGCCAATCGAAACAAGAAACGCCATTCCCGTCCTGCTTCAAGCAGTGGCGGATCAACCATTAGGCTGGGTAAGCTTCTGCCTAACGACCCGGAGGACCATGAACAACGAGCCTGAAAGTCAGACCATAGATGCGCGAGTTCTCTCCCTTGCACTTTCAGACATATATAGAAGGAGTGAGAGGAAACGGAGTTTTTTGGTATGTCAGCCTGTCACAAAGTCAGTCAGTCAGTCAGCAGTTAGCAGTCGGCAGTAGATGTGCTCGCGCATCTAAAAAAAAGCGGTTTAATTGAGTGTCACGATATTTCGGTACTTTTGCATATATTTTTTCATATCTGGAATATTTCACATTCTATTTTATTTTCTAACATATAAACAATTAGAAGTAATGCTTTTTACATCGTAATGCAGTATGACAGGTGCATTTGGCATAGCGATAACGGTACGGACAATGGATTATGTTCACTTCGTATTAATGCCCTTGGGAAAGGCACGAATCCATCTCTTCCCCCAGTTAAGGGTAAAATAGCAGGACCTTGGAAGGCAGCCAGTTTAGGAGAAGGACCAAACCGGGATGTGGAGCCCATTTAAGGAGGTTTGACGCCCAATTCGACGTCCTTCCGGCAGCTCCTGCAGCCAATCTGATGCCAGACGTATCGCTAAATGCTTTCCTCTGAACAATACCAGCGAGGCTGAGAGAGGGATTCTGACGACTGGGCATCCAAGGATCTCCATACGCTTCGACCAAGCATGCACCCTGGAGGAGACACTTCACTGTATGTAGAGACAAAACGGAGGCCACTCACTTCAGTATGTAGTGCAATTATACATAAGTTTTCTTTATTCTATTCATATAATAGAGGGTGGGGGTCAAGGTCATGGGGAGCCTTTCTTAAGTTCAGTTTTGGGCGATGGTAGACAATCAGTCACAGAGGTTAAGTAAATCGTCTTTTTAAGCCCCTCATTCTGCAAACAATTCCTACATTATTTCGGACTGAGATTCAGCAACACCGTCAATTTGGGCTTGTCTTAGTACACTCCTGAAGAACCCACCAATAGTTTTTTTCTTCTTTTTAATCTTTTGGTATTGGAATGGACAATAACAGATAACAGGTATGGTTAGCCACTCAATAGAAACCGTCACATGACAAATGTCTTTTGGCAGCATGCCGCGTTGGGGCTGATCAATTATAAAAATTGAAAATGGGGTGATCAATGAATAGGTTACTTCTCTCGCCTTTTGTGGAGCAGTGGTCACTAAAAAGAGTCTGAATTTTCAAAGAAAAACAAGCGTGAATGTTGCCGGACACAAACTAAGGGACACATTTAGCATAAACTTACATTGTAAATTGACCCCCACTAAAAACCTAATCATGGGGGGAATTTAAAAAAAAGTAAATGTTGAAATTTGCAGCCCTCTAGCTCCATTGGTGTGGCCTGTACGCGTGATACATACAGAGCCAGTCAGCCAGACCAACTTAAAAAACTGAAGAAACCTATGTTGACAGTTTTGGTTGACGGTTTTTAATACGGTCTAACGTGATTTTTTCCTTAATATTGTGTAAACTAGATTTATTATGATGTATGCTTGTATATGCAATTTGTATACCCTTTTCACACTAAATACATGTATTATGTATTATAATGGCGATAAAGTCCACCAATCAAACAAGAAGCTGTATTTCTGTCTTGAACCTCTCCAGTTTCTTCAAATAACCATTATTATCTAGCTTATCGCCCCCTCTTTCTGCTTGTAACTGATTGGATGTTGGCGGCTCAGGACCGAAATGATCCAGTTATGAAACTCCCAAACGTCTACGGATCACTATGAACGTGACACGATCTCAATTTCGACTTTTACAAAGCTGGTGTCGCATCTGGTAAAAATTAATGACTCTGTTCCCATGACAACCAACCGACTCCCTGATTGGCTGTTTGATTGACTGAAAATATGACAACCAGATCTGCAAATTTGGAAAGGGCAATGTGGTGTGAGGTGGCCGAGTGGTTAAAGGCACGGAAAACGGGAAGGGCAATGAGATCAGCCTCTGCGGATTTACAAGCCTGGCTGCTGCGAGGTCAAACTCCACTCCTACATCTATTCAGACTGAAGATGATTACTGCAATTTCTGGCTCAGTTGGTAATCATGTGGTCGTAATTTCAAATCACGGTAAGGAAATGTTAATTTTACAAATTGGTTTGGTTTAATGTGACGTGAAGAGTTTACTCCCCTAATTGTGGTGAGGATTGTTTTTGTTGTTGTTACGGTAGAAAAACAAAGTCAACTCTAGACTTGGGCTGGAGTTTGACAAAAATTACTTTGGGATAGTGCAGATGTTCTTCACCAGGGGGAATAATGTCAGGGTTTTGAGAGGGTTTTGAGATCACAGATAGGCAGATTCAAACTGCTGGAATATTGATCTTTCTACGAGCCTGTTCCTTTGTCTTTCCACAATCTACCTTCACACACTGATCAACCTTCGGGTATTCCCGTGAGCCAGAATGCCCAGCATTTATGACAGTTCATGCTGCCTATGCTAAATTGGTCAACTCAAACTGAGTACCGATTGGCCTAGAGGAGAGGCAACCACCGCTCCTGATTGGCCACTTGACTGGCTCACTGGAGTCGACTTCTTCTGCGGGAAGCACAGCGTTCCCATTACAGAGCTGTAATACAGGAATGCAACTTTTGAGCCGGATAATCTTGGAAGTGGATAATGACACTCTGAATTATGTTGAAAAATGCGTATGGGCAAGAAAATACTGAAAACCACAGGTAGGTGTTTCCATCAAAATTACATATTAACGTTTAAAATATCGGCATTTGGCACAAGGCCACATTGTAGGAAGAATGCCAATGATTAAGAAACTCATCAATGGCGTTCGATACAAGCTCCCCAATCGTCGTTGTTCTGCAGGCACTTTATCACGTTTAAAGTATGCAAATAATTAAGCAAGGTTTGACTGTGCTTTTTTAGATGCACCAGTATCTCTAGTACCGATGGCCGACACTGACTGACTGACAGGCTGACGTACCGAAACACTCCAAGAACGTCTCGTTTCTTCTCTCTCCTTCTATATATTTCTGGAAGTGCAAGGGGGAGAACTCGTGTTGACTGCACTTTTTAGAGTAACGTCATTTGCTAGATCTTCCCACAAGAAATAAATGTCGTCTGCTTCCGTCAGTTGATCGAACTAGCACATCTATGGTCTGACTGTCAGACTTGTGACACAGAGCCAGGAGTCGGGATCGAACCACAAAATAAGTTTACATGTCATAAAGCCGAAGATATTTAGGTTGACAAGCCGGAAATTCAGACCATAGACACGCATGTTTGAGACATGTATAGAAAGAGTGGTTGGAGGTTTTCGTTATATCAGCCTGTCAATCAAAAATGAGGGTAAACTTTTTGCACTTTCAGGGGTCAAAGAGGGGTCAGAAGTGAGAGGAAACTTTTTTCTTTTCTAGGGATCAAAAGTGTGTGTTGTTGCGTGCGTTTGTGTATGTTGCTGTTGTGTGCTGTTGTGTTAGTTTGTATGCGTGCGTGTGTTGTGTGTGTGTATTTGTTAGTTTGTGTGTGTGGTTGTGTGTGTGCGTGCATGTGTGTCTGCTGTTATGTGTGTTGTTGTTGTTGTTTGTGTGTGTGTTGTTATGCGTGTGTGCGCGTGCGTGAGTGTTTTGAAAGATGAGAAGAAAATACATAACGATAGACGTTAACGAGAAACAGACGAGATTTAACGTAACGTTTTTTTTAAAGAAAATTACCGACATTTGTAATAGGGGACACGAATGGGAGAAACATGGTTACTAACAGAAAAGGGGAAGCCGAAAAGGAAATTTAGAAGAAGAAGAAGAAGATGGAAAGGAGAAGGAAAGAAGAAGAATAAGGAAATAGAAGAAGAAGCAGAAGAACAAGAAGAAAAAAGAACAAGAAGTGGAATGGAAAAAGAAAAGAAGAAGAAGAAGAAGGAAAGAAGAAGAAAGAAAGAAAGAAGTAGAAGGGAAAAGAAAAGAAGAAGAAGGAAACAAGAAGGAAACAAGAAGGAAACAAGGAAAGTAGAAGAAAGAAAGAAGTAAAAGGAAAAAGAAAAGAAGATGTAGAAGAAGGAAAAGGAAGAAAGAAAAGAGAAAGAAGAAAAAAGAATAAGAAGAAAGATAAAAAGAAAGAAAGAAAAGAGAAAGAAAAAGAAGAAAAATGAAAGAAAAAGAAGAATGTCTGGGATTGGCGATGAGAGGAAGTTGCCAGAAGAACCAAAAGAAGAATTCAGGAACTTTTGTTGTTTTTTTCTTGTTGTTGTCACTCAATTTGATTTGATTTTTATTTGGGGTAAAATGTCAAGAATAGAGCCAACCCTCTCCAGCAAAAAGACTTCTGAGGCCGAACCCAGAAAGAATTTGGACACAAGATGTCCACAACTCAGAAACGGAAGGAGATGGACAGAAAGAGTAGAAAAAAAAGAACGAAAAAAAACTCCAATGGTCGTTTCCGAAATGTAAAAAGTGGCGTCCATCAATGAGACTTTCTTGCAACAATGACTGCGCATGTCTCTGAACATGCGCACAGGAAAATGAATAGGAAAGAATGAGCGTATTTTTGAATGTCTCTGTATGAGAGTTAAATGCTTGCGTCGATATTTGTCTTCTTGTTACGGTATATTTGTGTCTTTTTGTACGCAAGATCTTAAGCTTGCGTATATAAACTGGCCAGAGAATGGGTGTGTATAATATTGATGTATATGTTACAGTAAGATTGTGAAACTAGTGATTTCGTTAAATCCCCAGGGATTTTGTGAAATACCTGAACATTTCAGTAATTTTATGAAATCCCTAGTTTCACAATCAGTTAACAAGCTCGTGATGCTGACCATTACTACAGTAATGAGTTTGATCCTCACTGGGTTCCCCACTATTCTGGCCATATATTCGTCGTTAACAGCTCTGCCCGATATTGGAGGGGGCTCTTACAATGCAGGTGTGGACCGTGAATCCCTTCTCAACGAGCGGTTTCATGTATTATTCTCTGCATGAGAGAGAGAGAGAGAGAGAGAGAGAGAGAGAGAGAGAGACGGATATATATAGATAGATATATAGATAAATAAAATTAACAAATATATAGGAGTATATATATATATATATTGTTTTATCATAAGAGATCTCAATACACAGAAAGTAGAGCAGAAATATAAATATAATGAGCCCAGGGAGAACGAGGTTGAAAATAGAGAGAGTGTGTGTATGTGAATGAGTGTGTGTGTTGATATACGTTTGTAAGTATGCATGTCGATGTACGCGTTCATGCATATTGTGCGTAAGTGTCGCCCTCTATCGATATGCGCAAGCGTATGTGAAAGTAAGTAAGCAGTGCCCTTGCGCTGGCCACGACTTCAGCCGTCCCTGCTTGGGCTCCAAATATCACGTTACTACTTACCTGGCCCGTTTGTCATAGGTGTCACTCACTTCATCCTACGCTTTTTTACCTATAGCTTTGTGGGGGAGGATTTAGAAATGGATTCATGCATTTCCAAAGGGCATTAGTTCGAAGTGAACACAAACTGTCCCAGCGGGAGTTTGAACTCGGTTCATTCTCTGTGCCGTTACCCGCTTGGCCACCCCCGCACCTCTATATGTGAAAGACGAGGATGAATTGATTTGTCCTTGTCTAAGTGCTAAATGTCATTGCTGATCTATGCAATTCACCAAAAAAGATTTTGATCTAAAGTGACCTTCTCCAACGCAGTGTCTATGGCTTATGCATTACACTGCTGGGCAACGAAAAAAGAAATGAGCCAAGCACTTTCCATCATATGAAAGATCTTAACACCATAGAAAACATATGGACGCATATTAACACCAAACTGGTTTGGAGAATATTTGGGTACACTGACCAGCTGTGGGAAGCAGTCAGATATGAATGGAACATTGTGAAGCACACTGTAAACAACTATCGGACAGCTTGACCAAACGGCTCAGTTTTCTAAAGAAAAACAAAAGGAAAAGCTAATCCATACTAAAACATACTCTGCCCACGAATACACTGCATGCACTGTTGTATAACATTGTCGAATGTTTCATCTATAATTGTTATAATGAAAAGGTAATTGCAAAAGATTTGTATGTACATTGGTGTATGCGTTTCGGTTGGGTTTATGTGCCTTTAAGCAGGATGTATGTGAACTCACACACACACACACACACACGCGCGCGCGCGAGCGCAAACACGCACACACACACACACACACACACTCTCTCTCTTTCTTCTCTCCCGCAATTTTCAACCTCTTTTTCTCTCTTGGAACCTCAATTTCCTCTATGTGTATGCGTGTATCTCTCTGTGTGTGTGTGTGTGTGTGTGTATATATATATATGTCTATATATGCGTGTCTGCCTGTCTGGTAATGCATCTATGTGACTTCACTTTTCAACCTCTTTTATTCTCTCTTGGGACCTCAATCTCTCTCTCTCTCTCTCTCTCTCTCTCTCTCTCTATATATATATATATATATATATATAATGTCTATAGATGCGTGTTCATCTGTAAGTCTGTCTATCTGTCTGGTAATGTATCTATGTGACTTCAGAGCTTTGAAAGGAAGCAAACAACCCCGACTTATAAAACTACAGTTAAATGACGTTATTTGCAGGAAGTCTGTTCAATTCGTCTCTCCTCCGGAGCGGACCAGATGGCACAAAAAATACTGAATAGACCAAACACACTTATTTTTGTCCACAATTTAAAGAAAACTTGTTCAACAGAAAACGTCGACGAAATATTAAAAGAAAAAACACATTGCAATGAGTGGATAGTAATTCCAAGAGCAGCTGCCATAAAGCCGTGCTTAGCAAAAATAATCCCAAATAACATTTGCTAGTAGACCGAGTTCAATCCTAACAGTATACCCTACTATAGCGACCCTGTGCCAGACAAAGGAGTCTTTGTAAATATCTACTATAAGTACCTATTGGGGTGTATCACTTTTTTTTCGTTTTATGGGGAGTAAGGTGGGTTTTCATAAATGCAGGATGATTAATAAAATGAATATTGGGCATTTTAAAGATTCCGCGGATATCCTGGGCGCCATCTTGAGAATTATACCTTTCCAGTGGTCAGGCTATGGTAAACATTTGATATGTTATTGGACACACCTGTTACTACAAAAACCCGTTAGAAAAACTTGTCTATGATGAATAATGAACGAATAACTAGTATTTTAAGGATTTGACGGCCATCTTGGACGTCATCTCGAAAGTAGTTAGAACAATTGAAGACAAACTTTTCTGATTAAGCATAACTTAAAACCTCTAAAAATGACAAACAAACTCTTTTAACATTCAAATCTCACGGGAGTCTTTTTTTCTACACATGCAACCGGACTATATTGGGGTATATCACTTTTTTTTCGTTTTATGGGGAGATGCGGGATTTCGCAGAGTGGGTAACGGCACTTAAATGAACTCGACGAGCGGAGTTCAAACGCCGGTTGTGACAGTTTGTGTTAACTTCGTACTAATGCCCTTGCTATGGGTGAAAAAGCACAGGGTGAAGTAAGTGACTCTACTTTGGGTGTTTGTCGCATCTACGTCTATTTCACATATCGCAGACGGACCGAATAAGTAGTATTGTGATATGTGGAGCGTAAGCAGAGACGACTAAAGCCGTAGCCAGCGTAAGGGCACTACTTACTTACTTAGCTGCCATAGAGCATTGCTTAGCAAAGCTAATCCCAAATAACATTTGCTATTAAACTGAGTCCAATCCTGACAGAATACCCTAATACTGTGGCCCCTTTGCCAGATTAAGGTAATCTTTGTTAAACATTTATTATCATCATCATTATGATCAACATAATCCTTTTAACGTTCGCCAGATCACCGTATCACGGGCGTTGCGGTGCCAATATCTCCTGAACTTGTCTAAATCGACACGCCACCTTATTTTCTGTCGGCCATAGTTTTGCATATGATCTCTGGGGATCCACGCTGTGAGTCATGATGTCCAGCGGTCGTCAGACATTCTTGTAACTTGACTAGCCCATTGCCATTTGAGTTTTTCTAATGGATTTTATGATATCTATGAGTCTTGTTTTTCCCCTCTAATATACTGTGCTGCCTTGTGGTCTCTCCATGTGATATTAAGCATGATCCTCTCTTGTGCACGTTGCATTGATCTTAATTTGAGAGCCAAGTTTTTTGGTTAGGTTCCACATTTCAGCTCCACATGTGACTATCGGGAGGACGCATTGGTTCTTGGCCCTTCTTTTTAAAACTAATGGGATCTTTTTGTTCCTGAATGTTGAGCTTGCTCTACCGAAAGATTGCCAATCTAGGGTGATTCTTCGTTTGATTTCTTCATAAGTACCCACTAATGCCAATAGCCCCAATTGTTCCACAATATTTAACTTCCAAGTCTCACAAGCTACGGTTAACAAAGTCGTTTCTCATTAGATACTTTCTAATAGTAACCTTTACACATTCCCCACATTTACGCCACTTC
>VCCN01005116.1:2707328-2722640 GCA_006491835.1 Architeuthis dux | reverse complement strand
TCTCTCTCTCTCTCTCTATCTATCTATCTATCTATTTTCAATCTTTCATTCAAGCGATGCTCAATGCCGCCAATAACTATGGCTGTGAGTCCAGTCTAGCTCGTCACACATCTTTCTGAGCCAAACACCGAGTCGCATCGCAAATGGAACTCTACTTAACAATGTCTCATGCTGGCTTTTGTCTTATAATATCTTTCCTTCGGGGGTGAGGGGAAGGGAAGAAAGCGTCACCACGAAGGGTGTTAACAGGGGCGGCGGGGGGAAGGGAGCGCTTTCTTATTCTGAAAATTAGCAATGCTGTCGATTTCTGTACTTGGACAAACTCTGAAGGCCGAGGCTGGGGAAATTGCCAAAAGATGTTGGCGTTGCTTTTGGCAAAAAACAAGGCGAGAAAAATATAGATTCAATTTGGGCAAAAAAGAGAGAAATTGTTGTTCCCGACACGTAGACTAAAAACCACTGCGACTGCGCCTAACAACGGCATATCCGTTCTTTTTTTGTAATTCTTGTTGAAAAAATCGGATCATCAATTTAAAAGGGACTTGTTAATGGAGAAAAATAATTGAGCTTGATTGTTTTTTTTTTTCAATAATCAAATGACCGGAAGTATTGCACCCCGGGCCACTACATGTTCGTTCAGACACTCACAGAGCACAGAGAGAGAGAGAGAGGGGGGAGAAGGGGGATAGGGACAGGCAAATGATGAGAGAGGAGGAGAAGGTGAGAGTGGGAGAGAGAAAGAGAAGGATAGAGGGGGAGATAGTAGGACAGAGAGGGAGACAGAGGGGGAGACATAATATAGAGAGGGGAGAAACAGAGAGTGAGGGGCAGAAAGGCAGAGAGGGTTAACGAGAGGAACAAGGAGAGAGAATGAGAGAGGGAAAGAGAGTCGGGGAGAGAGGTAGAGATAGAGAGGAGACAGAGAGAGAGAGAGAGGGAGAAGGGGATAGGGAGAGGCAAAGGGTGAGCGAGAGGGAGAAGGTGAGAGTGGGAGAGAAAAGCAGTGTGATAGAAGGGGAGATAGTAGGACAAAAAATATGAATATGTTGCCATCCAAAGATGAGTGGTGTACTCATCTTTGGATGGCAACATATTCATATGTTTTGGCAACAGAGTTTTAATGCTGTAGAGTTTGGTCATAAATAAGACCTGATAATATTCTTATAATTAACTTACTATAAAATAGTGGTAGGGGTGTTCTTATTTATGAGCGATACTGTACATGTGTGCAAAGAGACTGCCAGTGTGACAAATGAAAAGATATCAGTTGACTGCCATAAGAAGCTGAAAATAGCAGGGAAACATAAAGTAAAGCATGCTTATTTTCTATAGTTTTGAGAAGGGCCATTAACATTCAAATAGTTCATCGGTCGATTGAACTCCTTCTTAGCGATCCAAAACTTACAAACAACTGTGTTTACGTCATTCCCTGTAAATGTGGAACAATCTACACTGGGGAAACAGGCCGCCTCCCCAAAGTCAGACTTGAAGAACACAGAAAAGCCATAATCAAGGGCAAGATAGAAACATCTGGAATAGCTGACCATGTCTGGAGAGAGAAAGGCGACCATTTTCCTCTCTGGGAGGAAGTCCAGATTAGTGACAGAGAACGCTGTTGGAAACAGAGAAAGATCAAGGAAGCAGCACATATAAACATGTCGACTGAATGCATTAGCCAGACAAGTGCGAAGTTCAACCCGATGTGGCTTCCGCTACTCAATAAACACAAAACCGACAAAACAAGAAACACCCGAATCCTACATTACCTCCTTTGAAATTAAAAACTTCTGTTTACCCCAACACATTCGCACCTGAGGAAGGCCGAAGAATGGGTCGGCCGAAACGTCGTGTTAACAACACAAACAACAAGAAGGAGTTCAATCGACCGAATAACTATTTGAAAGTATGCCTTTGTTTATTTGTTCAAATAGCACTTAATTCTTCATACGATAGATGTCCATTGTCTTTCATCTATTGCTATCTCTTGAATATCGCCCATACCCATCCAGCAGTTATCGCGGCTAGGTTATAACGCGGATGACGGTCTTGGACCCGAATATGGGGCATTACTGAGAAAGGGTGATAAAAAGTAATTTTTGTTCCTCCGTATAAGATAAAAGACAACTCCCATTGGAGTCCCGGGTTCCATTGCAAGCGTCATTGCAAGTTTAAAGTCTGGTCGAGACCAGGACATTATTCTTACAGGTTTTTATGACCACCCCCTTGGCAGGATGCAAGTCCACCGAAGGGATACTTACACTCTAATCACAGAGCTTAGTGTGTACTCAATTAGCTGCTAGTTTGTCCTAATGAAGAGTTTTTCACGCTCTTCGCTCATACCGGGAATCGAACCCGGGACCTTGTGCATGTGAGGCAAACGTACTAACAATTACACTATCCGAGATCAAGAAAATGGTGATTGTAAAGATATTGAAAAACAGCTCTGGTTAGTCACTCAATAGAAACCGTCACGTGGCCACGTCTTTTGGCAGCATGCTGTGTTGAGGGTGGTCAATTAAAAAAATATAAAAAGGGGTCAACAATGAATAAGTTACTTCTGTCACCTTTGGTTCTGCAGTGATCACTAGTGATCGTCCAAATTTTCAATAAGAAAGCGTGAATGTTGCCGGAGAGTATGCAATGAATGCATAATACCAGTTATGACTTACAGATGCGAAACGGGGAAATTAACAAAACGAATTGAGAACCAATTTAGCATGAATTTACATTGCAAAATATACCCCACACCTATTTAGGGATGTGAATTTGGCCGTATACGTATATACATACATAGCCAGCCAGCCAGCCAGACCTACTTAAAACTGAAGAAACCTATAATTTGACAGTTTTGGTTGACAGTTTCTAAAAGGTAGAGTCATGCCCGGTGTGTGAGATAGTTGCGTCTTTCCTAGCGGCGCCAGTTGGTGCTGTTCAAGTACAGGTAGAGCTTGGATTTAGAGTACTGATTTTCAAGGCTGGCAGGTCAACTTTGACGATTGACGCTATACAATCATACCAGCTCCCCCCATTCTCCCAATTAGACTCTTGCCAGACTAAACTAAACTAAACTATCTATTAAACTCGTCTTTTGGGGCCTGTTGGGTGGCTGGGGTAGTTGCCGAGCCCAGGATTTCTAATGCTGATTTTCTAGGCAAGTAGACTCTCTCCACTTGAATGACTAAAGAAAACCAATGGAACGACACTGAAATGACCTCTCCAGGGCGTAAACCTGAGTGAAGCATATGGGGATCCTGAGATGCCCAGTCGACAGAATCCCCTCTCGGTTTCGCTGACGTAGGAAATCGGAGCAATACGTTTGGCCTTAGCTTGGCTGCTGGAACTCTCGGAAAGAAATCAAAGTTGGCATCCAACCGACTCATTTTCTGATCCCACTTATTTTTTCAAGTTGGGTTTCATTCCTGTTCTCATATTCCAATGACACTTTTTATTGAAAGTTGGGGTCAAAAGTGAGGGGAAACATTTTCCCCCTTTTAAGAGTCAACAGTGGGTGGAATATTATAAAGTAAATGCATTGCTAATGATTTTAAAGAAATGCATTGACAATCAGGAAGAAAGGGA
Source organism: Architeuthis dux (assembly GCA_006491835.1). Classification (NCBI taxonomy): domain Eukaryota; kingdom Metazoa; phylum Mollusca; class Cephalopoda; order Oegopsida; family Architeuthidae; genus Architeuthis; species Architeuthis dux. The sequence continues at coordinate 2,719,061 of VCCN01005116.1, read as the reverse complement.
TTGTCTGTGGTCAGGAATTAGGGCATGTGTTACTGACAGAATTAGGGCTTTTCAAATATAAAATGCTTTACAAAAGAAATTGATATAGAAATGCATTTGTATTTTCGATGAAATATCGAAGTTTTAATGAAATTCTGTAATTTTGGCAATACTACCAGAAACAAATGTCAAAAATTGTGTAAACAACGTCGCAAGTTTTGAACAGAGTCTATTCTTGTTTTTTTTCTCTTCTGTCAATAATGACAGACATCAGGTTACCATTCTGGAGAGGTTCTTGTGTGTATTTAAGTAACTACAATTACATAAAAAAACTGAAAGAAAAGAAAACTGTAATCAAGAAAACAGAATATTTGTACATTATCAAATCTATTACTTATATCTCGGTCTGTCATTAGCTGTATTCTGTAGAACAGTAAAATGTCTATTTTCTGTATGTATGAGTTTTTCTTCTTTGATAGAACACATTTATTAACATAAAAAGCTCTCTTTATTTAGTAAACACAGTTGGAAATATTTTCTGAATTTCAATGCGTTTGCCGACGGCCATGAATAATAATTCTGTGTTGGAATATTCACTGCTTTTTCCGTTTGAAAGGCTTTTCACTGCTTAATGTAATTTTTACAATGTATTTAAGGAAAATACGATGCCTGCTGTTCAGAAAATAATTACATGTGGAATTCGTTTCCAATGAGCAAAGAAGACATTGGCTGAGAACATATTCAGCAAAACAAATAACAAACAAACATTTATTGCTTCCTCAATAACAACAAGAAATCATCCGGCTTTCTGACAAGACAAGACTAAACCTAAACCAGAACAGAGGTGGGGGCCAGGTGGACCAGTTGGTGTGGCCCTACGATTTTAGGGGAGCCTACTTCTCACCCCCTGTAGAGGCAAATGCTATTGCATTTACTGTTTCTTAACCGAAGAATACTGTGAAAATCTGTACGCTTCAAAAATTGAAGTGCCACAGACTGATAAACCGATAGATACTAGTGATATCCCAGACATAACAGAAGACGAAGTAGTGTTTGCATTACGAAATATGCCAAGCGAGGATGGCATAACGACAGACCTCCTAGAAGATGCAGGAGCGATGTTTCACAAAGGACTAGCATAGCTATTCACACGGTACACACGAGAAAGAAAAGTACCTCAGAACTTCTGTCTAGGAATAATGATCCGGCCCCGCCCTATTACACTATTACCTAACATATAGAAACCATTCACAAAAATACTCACAGACTAACAGGCACTCTAGATAAAAATCAACCACGCGAACAGGCAGACTTCAGAGGTGGCTACTCAACAATAGACCACCTACATACAATACCACCTACATAAATCAACTAATCCAAACGTCATTAGAATACAACAAACCGCTTTGTTTGGCCTTTGTAGATTAAGAGAAAGCATTTGACTCGGTAGAAAATACGACAGTCTTCAACCCAGGAAAAGGAGTAAGACAAGGGGATACAATATTACCTAAACTATTTACAGTGTGCATTGAAAGTATATTTCGGAAGACTGACTGGGAGAGAATGGGAATAGACATAGACGAAGAATATTTAAACCACTTGATATTCGCCGACGACGTTGCCATGACGTCAGAAGCATCGGAATAATTACAAAACATGTTGGCTGATCTAAATAGGAAAGTAAAAATAGTAGGCTTAAAGATGAACAGAACAAAGACAAAAGTAATGTTCGGCGATAAAGTCCCCCAAAAGACCATATGAATACATTTACCTAGGACAGGTAATAAAGTTAGAGAAAGACCATGAACGCCAAATAAAACAACGAATAACAACTGGCTGGAAATCATTTGGTATGAATAGAGACATATTGAAGAGCATCTTACCAATGTGCTTAAAGCGTAACATGCGAAACATGGAAATTAACAAAACGAACTGAGAACCAATCGCACAGAGAGCCGTGGAAAGAGCAATGTTAGGGATAACTCTAAGAGATAGAAAAGGGTCAATATGGATCAGAGGGACGACTAGTGTGAAGGATATTATACAAATAATTAAGCAACACAAATGGAGATGTACTGGACACTTAGCAAGAAGAGATGACAACAGAAGGAGCAAAAGAATAACCGATTGGTTCCCATGCGACAGCAAACGCAATAGGAAAAGACTAGACACAAGATGGAGGAAAACAGTTTTGTCGGTAAGACATAGCAAAGGTTAGCACAATCGCGGTCGTCACGGAAGGTGATGAGGAAAGGCCTTTGTCCAGCAGTGGACTTATAATGGCTGCTGCTGCTGCTGATGATGATGATGATGATTACGATACTGTACTCTATTGTTTTATATACACTTTGAAGAAAATGCTTACCATTACTTTTTAAAAATAAATCGTTTATTCTGTTCTGTTGCTTGTACACATCATGTACACTACACCTATATCTACCTATACATAAATCATATGAACTCAGCACTGATTATAAAAACACTTAATGATAAGTTTAAGATTGGGTCTACATTTCCCATCTGGGCCTATTACTAACTCTGCATGGTCCTGAATAAACCACGGCATTAGTGATTTCAGCGAGGTGTTGAGAAGGAATAGTAAAACATCACGATATTGCGGGAACGGTAATACACTGGGAATTGTGCAAACGACTTGGGTTCGACCATGTAAACACATGGTATTAGCACAAATCAGAGGTCGTCCTAGAAAACAAAGATACTTTGTGACTTTGATGTCCACACCGAGCACCCCATCCAAGCGAGAATATTGAATCATAAAAGAACAACAGCCGGATAGTTGTCATATTTGTGCAAGCGGACCAAGGGGTGAAGACGAAAAAAAGCGAAAAATTGATAGAATACCAGACCGCGACCAATAACTGATATAGATATATAAGATATATAACTTTAAAAAAATAATAATAATGTCCCAGTACAACGACCTGGAAATCGAGATCAACAGGATGTGGGCAATGAAAACCACCATAACACTAGTGGTCATCGGAGCTCTAGGACTTGTGAAGAAGGGAACGGAAAAGTTCACCAACCGTATTCCAGGTAACATCAACATCCATGTAGTCCAAAAGATCGCCCTACTCGGAACAGCCCACATACTACGGAAAGTGCTGTTGATTAAATGAAGACTCCCATATAGCGCCCCAGGTCCATACTTTGGACCCGGCTCTACATGCTCTCTATGCAAAAAAATAAACATTAAAAAAGAAGAAGAAGAAGAAGAAGAAGAAGAAGAAGGTGCTGGAAATGTGAAGAGACTTGCTGTCACTTAATCCCCAGCGATAACCACCAGACATCTGACTTGAACATGTAGATGCTTGGAATATTAGTTTTTGCACATGAAATGCTGTTATTTTATATCATAGAGAATATTGCTAAACCAAAAGGATTTTCTAATTTAATCATGTTTTGCAGATTCAATGTAAGTAGACATATAATTCGTTATTATGGGGGTGGGGTGAGCTCTTAACAACAATGGTGTCTACCGAAGAAGTGAGACTAATTTTCAAATACGATTTCAAATTAGGACATAATGCTGCTCAAGATGCTGATAATATCAACAAAGCATTTGGAGTGAACAGTTTGAATCTGAAAACCACTAATAGAGGTCTGGATACCATTAATAAAGGTCTGGAAACCACTAATAAAGGTCTGGATACCACTAATAAAGGTCTGGAAATCACTAATAAAGGTCTGGATACCACCAATAAAGGTCTGGAAATCACTAATAAAGGTCTGGATACCACTAATAAAGGTCTGGAAACCACTAATAAAGGTCTGGATACCACTAATAAAGGTCTGGTAACCACTAATAAAGGTCTGGTAACCACTAATAAAGGTATGGATACCACTAATAAAGGTATGGAAACCACTAATAAAGGTCTGGAAACCACTAATAAAGGTCTGTATACCACTAATAAAGGTATGGAAACCACTAATAAAGGTCTGAATACCACTAATAAAGATCTGGAAACCACTAATAAACCTCAAAGGAGGCCCAAACCTGTTCTTAATGATGGAGAATTATCGAGAACACTGGTCAACGGCGCATGAACAACAGTTCGACCACCTTTGGGGGACTTTAGGACTTAAACAGCGACCATATCACGTCCTATCAAGGCAACAGGAAAGTTTAAATGTTGGAGAATGTGTCTCACATGAACTGAATGAAATGGTCCATGACATTTACAGACCCCATTCCTCTCTGCTGAGTGTGTATATACTTAGAGAATCCCCCTATCATTTCTACTACAGATTATTATCTTTTCAAGCATTTTAAACATCATGTCCGTAATAAAAGGTTTAATTATAGGGAAGCCATAATTCGTGCTATACAGAATTTGTGACCTAAAGAATTTTATGGAGATGGCATATTATCATAAGAGGATCGTTGGGAAAAGGTTATTGCTTCAAATTGATCATATTATCACTAAATATTTACCATTTTCTGTTGTTTATATCATCCTTCATCTTACGATTCCAAAAACGACAATTCATATGTTTGTTATGATATACTGCCACGAAAAGGTTATTCCGGGGTCAAACACCTGTGCGGAAATGTAAGTGACCCTTAGGAAATAGGTATATGCGTGGGTGTCCAAAAAAACAGGATGTGGAAAGTGCAATTGACACCTGCGTGGGTGTTCTAGAAACCTATAAAGCAGACCCGAACAGAGCAGACCCGAACAGAAAACTCAGGACCCACAAGAGACAGACATTAGCGGAGCCGGAAGGCACGAGACCGCTGTCCCTGTTGGGGACAGTCTGACGGTTCTCCTTATCTCTCCCCCACTCTCCAAAAAAAAAACAGGATGTGGAAACCAGAAATGACACCTGCGTGGGCGTCCGAATCTTATAAAGCTCAGAGCTGAGACGAGGGAGCTCAGAGCAGACCCGAACAGAAAACTCACAGGACTCAGCAGAGAAGCAGATCGCCTAAGCCAGGCTGGAAGGCACGAGACCGCTGTCCCTGTTGGGGACAGACTGACGGTTCTCCTTATCTCTCTTCCGCTCTTCACTCTCCGGCCGACAAAAGTGTATGCTATGAAAATAAAAATATGTCTCATATTTTTACAACCAGTCTTCGAGTCTTTTCCTTTCTCAACAAGTTCAGCAGTTCCTTCCGCAAACGAGCAACCCACGACGAGACGACCCATGGCGGCAGAATAGGGTAATGGGCTATACAACATGTTGAAACCTAATAGATTAATAGTGACTGTTGATTTGGTTAACAAAGGATTATTGGACTGCACACGGAAGAGTAATACAAAATCATGACAGCCAGAAAGAGTAACAAAACTGACCAAAGGGCAAATGTTGGATCAGTAACTGAAAAGCAAAAAAACAAAAATAGAGAAAAACGATTCGCTTGAGAATACAAGAGCAAAACAAAAAACAATTACAGATGACATGACATGCGCATGGTCTTGCAAAGAATACGTGAACAGAAAAACCCCAAACAAATGTGACGAACACTGACCCGCTGTGGGAAGCAGTCAATGATAAATGGAATAACATTGATGCAACACGCTGTAAACAATTATCGGGCAACAAAGGAAAAGCTATCCCAAACTAAAACGTACTCTGCCCGCGAACACTGCATACACTGTTATATAACAGTGTCGAATATTTCACCTATAGTTAGAACAAAACAGTTTTTTTTCCCAGGAGTGTACATGAAAGTCAGAATAGTCAAGAATCAACAAGTTAGCAACGGTCGCCTGTACAGAGATAGATATAAATCCGTCGATATTATATTAAGTGAATATGGCAAATTAGCTCACAAGGAATACACAAATAGACGTAATTGTGTAAGACAGGTGATTCACTGGGAACTGTGCAAATGACTTGAATTTGACAATACAGACGAATAAATACACAGAATAGCTGTCCCAGAGAATATAAAATGTAGCATTTTGGAGGATTTTGAAATTCCCAAAGATTACCCAATCCAGGCCAGGAGATCAGATCTAGCCATTGTAAACAATTAATAGAAGATCCGTCAGATGGTGGATGCCATCGTTTAAGCAGAAAAATACCAGGAACTTGCCCGAGAACTGAAAATGCTTCTGGGTGACGGGATTACCCATCATTATTGGAGGGCTTGGGACAGTGCTGATGACCTTTGGAAATCCGAGGAAAAATCGAAACTATCCATACCACAGCAAAACTACTGAGAAAAGTGAAGTGAGATGATTTGCTGTCACTTGATCTCCAGTGAGAGCCACCAGTTCCTACTGGTGTGAATATTTAATCATGAAGACAAGATAATAATGGCACTAATACTATACAAGTTGTAACAACTTATTATAAATGACTAGTTGCGTTTTATTACGACTTACACAGGCATTATCGAGTCAATGGAAGTAAATAAACAGCGCGGATTTGGAAAAGCAACACAAAAGTAAAATGAAAGAAAATACGATGGAAACCGTCATGTTAGCAACATCCTTTGGCAGCATCCCGTGTTGGGGGTGACCAATTAAAAAAAGGGGCGACGAAGTTACTTCAAATTTTCAAATTGCACAAACTAGGGATCAAACTAGGGATCAAGCTAGGGATCAAACTAGGGATCAATTTAGCATAAACTTACATTGTAAATTGAACACCCCACTAAAAACCTGTTATGGTTTTTTTTAGGCATAATAAGGAGTACATGTTCAAATTTTCAGCCTTCTAGCTCCATTGGTATGGCCTGTACGCGTGATACATGCATACATAGCCAGCCAGTCAGCTAGCCGGCCCAACTTGAAAACTAAAGAAACCTATTTTGACGGTTTTGATAACAGTATTACACAATTGGAAAAAGGGGATAACATAAATTTACATTGTTTAATTTTAAACATACCAATGAGTAAATGTTTTCAGCCCTCTAGCTTCATTTGTACAGCCTGTACGCGTTACACATACATACGTTCTTACAGAGATAGATAGCCAGTCAGTCAGCCAGACCGATTTAAAACTGAAGAAACCTCTGTTGGCAGTTTTGATTGACAGTTTCTAACTAGTAAAAAATTAATAATAATGAAACACCATCTTGTAATTTTTAAATGCACTATGTTTCTCTAGCAGCGATCGACGTCACTGACTGATTATCTGATAAGTCGACATATCGACATATCGAACGTAACTTCTTATAATACGTAATAAAGGAATATGTGTTTGTTCTTTTTTTAAAATCAATTCTCGAAATCAAACTGTGACGCAAGAAGCCAAGACATTGTTTAACATATCTCATATCGGGGAGTTTTTTTAAAACATATTTCATATCGCGATGTGTATTTTTTTAACATATCTCATATCGCGATGTTTAATTCTTTTAAACATTTAACTGAACACGTGTTTAAAGCGCATCTATGGTCTGACTTACAGACTTGTTAATGATAGTGCTGTTAGGAAGTGATGTACCATGAATATAAATTAATTTCGTCAAACAATCAGTCACCCCTACAATTCTAGCACCCCGACTAACCCTTAACTAACCTTTACCTCCGCCAAAATCTTCACTCCAAATCTACGCACCCTTCTATAGTTGCACAAAACCATGAGATTCAAAAGTCTCATTGTTTTCTTTGCTTTGGCTACTTAAGTGGGTCTTCCGTACACGAAATTCAACAATCAACGCTCAGATATAATTTGCTTAGCATTTTGTCTCGAAGCTGTTTAAAAAAAAGAAAGTAACCAGCCCAACGCCGCACCTGCACACCCGCCTAATTCAATTCAACCCAAAGTGTAGCAACGTCGAGCCTGGTCAGTAGCTAGGTGGTGGACCGTATGGGAATACCAGGTGCCTTAAGCAGCTGGACATCATGTAGAAAGCCTCCTGTGTCGATCCCGTTAATCCTCTTAAGGAGGAGATTGATCTCTACACTGCTCAATAGCGCAACCAAAGGCCCTCTATCCCTGCTCCCTGAACTCTGACTGGCCTGGCTGCGAGCGACAAGGAATGAATGAATGAACCCGAATCCTGGCATATGCATTACCAGCTAAGCACCCCCAGATCTTTCCTTTCACCAATCAGAAAACACACCCTGTAGTTCGTACCCCATATTCATCGAAAGGGGGGAAAAAGATTTAATTTGCTCTTCATTTCTGGAAGAAATCTTAGTCCACGCTGGTCTTCCCTTGAAAGCAATCGCAGCTGGTATTCTGACCCCTTTTAAGGGTCTTGTAGGAAGAAAAAAAGGGAGAAAATTGCAACTCATTTGCTTTATATTTGCGTCTCTGTCAAATATGGCGCGTCACCTTCTTCCCTACCACCACCTCAGCACACTTATTTTGTTATCAATGGAACCTTTTTAGTTTGTCTTTGTAGCAAAAGATTGCGTGCCTTTTTGTAAAGAGACGGACCTGTATTCATTCAGTCATGACACATAATCAATTTGTTTCTCGTCTGCTTCTGCATGGAGAAACTGTATTTTGTATCAATGGGAAGAACCACCATACGTCCCGGCTTTTCGTCGTGAGTCGGGAATCATGAGCTTAGGGGAAACAGAGAATGAATTAGGTATGGGGTTGCTGTTGTTATTGTTGATAGGGATGGTGACCCCTAATGAGTCCGTTAGTTGATATCAATTAAACATACAACATAAAAAGGTCGACCGCTATTAGAGCTTTTTTGTGTCTTTTAACAAAATTCGGACCCTCGGGAGTTTCGCTAATGTAGAGATTCCTGTCTTATTCACTATTACTCAAACCAATTTCTCTTTTTTTCTTTCTTCCTTTCTTGTGAACATTTTAAAATGCTTTCGTTACAATTCTTTCACCCCCCCCCAACACACATACCCACTATCTCTTGTTTCCCTTCTACACCTGCACACATCCATACATTTACGCATGTATTCTCTCTCTATCTCTGCACCCCATTAGAAGCTGCCCTGATTTTACGCCGGTTTGATTTACGCCGATTGACATTAACGCCGGTTTGAAATTTCCATGTTTTTTTTAGGTAATTCAGGAAGTATTTTAATAATTAAGTCATTATTTATTTATCTTACATATTAAAATAAATTAATATTATATTTATTAGGAAAACATCCAAAAAGAAAGCGTTAGTGTATTGATGTGTATCTGTGACTTTGACCTTTCGTAAAAAAAACTGCATCACCCCACATTGGTTAGTATTTGAGCTACACGTGCTAGAATGAACATGTATGTGGTGCGATTAGCGTTTTCCCCCAAAGTTAATGGATGATGATCACATTGAGAAACTGCATTCTGTGATCCGTGGAAATCGTCACCTGTCTACCAGTGGAGTATTCGAAGAGGTAAGAATCTGTTAAACTCCATGGGCAGTCATGTGACGATTTCCACAGATTACAGAATGCAGTTTCTCAATGTGATCATCATCCGTTAATTTGGGGGGAGGGAGGAGCGCTAATCGCACTGCACAGATGTTCATTATAGCACGTGTCACTCAAATACTAACAAACGTGGCGTGATGCAGTTTTTTATACGAAAGACCATACTATATATGTCTGAACGTGCAGGGGAGAGAACTCGTGCATCTCTGCTCTGACTTTCAGGCTTGTTTTATTTTTTGTTATTTTGCGCATATGGTAAACAGTTGTCATGTATGGACTGAAATTGCAGGAAACCTCGTCAGAACTGATAAAAATGAATTTTATGTATATAATGAACACTGACTTTTTCTGTTTCTCTATTCGTAATAAGAACTCTTCCACTTAAAGGTAACACATTTGTTGATATGAATATCTCCTACCAACCATTTGAAACAATGGACTCTTCCAGTCAAACCAGTTCAGTAGTTTCTTTTCTAAAAAGATCAACTCATAGAAATTCATTTTTTTCACGGGGATTCACTAGTGATAGATATAATAGTTATAAGATTAAAAAAACATCGGTTCAGTCGGCTGTATCGGCGAGGGTGCAGTATTCATCTTCCTTCTTGCTTTTGGCTAAGATCAAAGTGTAGTATCTGTGCTTCGAAACCGCCATGGCCTCGAAGTTCAGAGAACCACGGCCCTTCGGGGGTCCTTGTGGCACACTCGGGTATCGTCCTGGGAGAAGTTGCACAGGATATCTTGGCCAGCTGGTCGGGAGGCGATCACCATTAACATGCTCAGGGTTCGTCCTGAGAAGCTTTTAGGATCTCCCCCCTTTATCCCAGATCCTCGTGGCATTTGTCTCAGCGACAGGGATTTGGGATTCTTCCCCCGCCCCCAAGTCTCTAGTCACGGGGACATGGGATCCCCCTCTACTGAATTCGGCACTAAATGACCCACCAATGGTCGATGTGCCGTTAAACAACACAATCAATCAATCAATCAATCACCTTCCTTCTTCCGGGTTCCCAAACCTCACCAGATTCACGATTTTGCGCAGGGGATTATTGAATAAGTTTGTAACGCGATTCCTGTTTGTGTAATATTTCAAAAGAAAGGAAAACAGGTCTGATTCATCACTCAATGGAAATCCGCCACCTGACCAACGTCTTTTGGCACCATGCATGATCGAACACAACATTGGAAAAAGGGGTGATCAATGAATAAGTTACTTCTTCCGCATTCTGTTGGATGACTAAATAGTCCGAATTTTCAAAAGAACCCCCCCCAAAAAAAAACAAAAAAACAAGCCTGAACATTGCCGGACACAAAATGAGGACCCAATTTAGCATAAACTTGCATTGTAAATTCAAACCCCAACTCAAAACTTATTTTGGGGGAAAATTTTCAAAAAGAAAGAAGATTTTTCTAAACATCATCATCATCATCATCCTCATCATCATCAGCCATTATAAGTCCACTGCTGGACAAAGGCCTTTCCCATCTCCTTTCATGACGACCTAGATTGTGCTAACCTCTGCCAAGTCTTACCGGCAAACCTTTCTATCTCGTCCCCCATCTTGTGCCTGGTCTTTTCCTACTTCGTTTACTGTCCCATGGGCACCAATCGGTTAGTCTTTTCCCCCATCTTTTTCTATCTCTTAGAATTATCCCTAGCATTGCTCTTTCCATGGCTCTCTGTGCTATTCTGAGTTGGTTTTCAGCTCGTTTGATTAATTTCTATGTTTCGCATCCATAAGTCATGACTGATATTATGCAGCCCTTGTATACTTTACGCTTTAGGCACATTGGCAAGGTGCTCTTGAGAATGTCTCTATTCATACCAAATGCTTTCCAACCTATCGTTATGCGTTGTTTTTAGGGAATACATGTTTAAATTTTCAGCCCTCTAGCTCCATTTGTGCGGCCTGTACAAATGACACACACACTCCACACACATACATACATACTTGCATGCATACATACATAGCCTGTCATCCCTCCATCCAGCCAGCTAGCCAGGCAGACTCACTTAAAAACTGAAGAAACCTATGTTGACAGTTTTGGTTGGCGGTTTATAATAAAACAATCCACTTGTCAAGTGCAAAAACGTTGTCGTATGAAGTTTTCGTGATACGGCGAATGTTATTGCTGCTCCAAGCGTCGGAAGTAGATGTCAGATTTCATTATAACAGAGTTTAGAATGAAAGCGACTTTATTCTAAGCAATGACAACACCATTTTCACACAAACGAATAAGTTTCATGTCAGAATTTCTAGAGATTGGAAACGTGTGGTCACCAAAACCCGTGGAATGAAGTTTGAATAATTGACAAAGAGCAACATTGGAAAATAGAATCGAATGTAGAATCTGGACGCCACAATTGATTCAAATCAAAAGCGCCAATTTTCAGATTACACCGTAATCAAAATTGTATTCAATTTAATCAAAACAA